>JAIFRP010004521.1:931657-947804 GCA_032403825.1 Odynerus spinipes
CTCGTCGACGAGCGAGCGAGCGAGCGTGCGCGCGCGCAAGCGCGTACTCTCCCGCTCCGGCACTCGAGCGGCCTCGTCGCAACACGGCAGCGTGATGCGCGCTACCGCGTCTCCCTCTCACTCTCATTCCCTCTCCCTCCCACTTTCTCACACCCTATCCTCTCCGTATGCCAACGCCCGCGTCCGAATGTATGTGAGTGCACATGCAGCACCATCTCTCGTCGTATGCGCCGAACCACGCACACGGCATACACTACTCGCCCACGTGGCCCGTAAGACACAGACCGCTTTAAGCAGCGTTCACACCGTGTGACAAATTTTCAAATCTTTAAGTGTGCCTGTGAGGAGGGCAATAGTTGTATCAGGATCGACTAATGGGTGCGTGTACAATATTATTATATTACAAATATGCGCGTGAATATTTTTTAACTATAAATAACATCGATCGAAAGTGATTTTAATATTTCCTAGATTATTATCCCGTATCCTCTGGACATACAAAATCTTCTTACGCACGTACGATCAAGCAAAATATTTATCGGAACAATACTTGCTATTCGTGCGCAGTAACGAAATAAAATCTATTTCCACTGCAAGAAACGCGCAGAGAGAAAGATTTATCGCGGTTCCATTGCCAAAGCAACGATCGCTGTTATGCGTCGAAAGGTGGAGGACGCAACGTCGGGCTATTAGTCCACCTAGATTTTGCGTGAAACTTTAATCGAGTCAAGGCTCTTCTTCCTTACCTAAATGCGCCATTGATCGAACGCATTAAAAATATCTCTTCCAACGGAGACGATCGAAATATAGAACCGTGTCTTAAGTCCTCGCGAAAAAAGAACCTCCAGTCTTTTGCATCGACTTCGCTCGAGGGAAGCAACTTTCGAAAAGAATGGCTTCATCCTCTTCGAAGAAAGCCTTCGAGTGAGGCGATAATAGCGACGTCGAATGAATGAGAAAAGAAAGACGCGCGCGCTACTTTTATCATAAAGATACGTAAATCGTAAACTCCTAGAAGACGAGTGAGCACATACACGAATACATATATATTAAATTTATCTGGAGATTTTCAAACGCTTGATTTATCCGTCACACTTTTCTGACTCTGTAAATTAAATTAAATATATGCGAAATGTACTTTCTGGATGTTACCATTCTCAAAAGTATGTCACCCAGCTAAAATAAATGTATACGATAAGTATACGAAGGAAATGAGTACACGAACTACGCTTGCCCACGAAAAATAGGTAAATGAATGCTATAACAGTATCTTCTATAAAAGGAAGAAGACCAAGCCCAGTATTTTCGTGGAAAACTTTCTCCCGGTAGTCCCAGAATTCTTTTCTCCGTGGCAACGGCACCCATTCATTCATTCACTGACGCATAACGAGGTTCTCTTCTCCTTCTTTCTCCCTTTCTTGACCAGTTCAAGACGGATCAAAGGGTCCTCCGAGTCAGCAGACTTTACGAGCGCGATCGGCCGGCTACGTCGTCGTCGGCGACAACGATGATCTCTTGGTATGATTAAAATGACCCAAAAATAGGAGAGTCCTCGTCTCGTTCGGTTCTCTCGACGCCATAAAACCGTGACTCGTAAGCCGATCCTTCGAGCGAGTACGACGTACACCTAATTATTCGCAGACCGACTCGAGCGATAACGCGAGGAAGTTATTGCTATTAGTATAACGAGTCGTGAGAGATAGAAAGAGAAAGAAAGAGAAAGAGATAAAGGAGAAGAAGGAAGAATCATTGAAGTGACCTGGTATAACGGACTCGTAGAAAGTACTTAAATATCCATAAATGTTATATAGGGTGGTCGCCATAACGGTCGACATAATTTTTCTAAAATTACTTACGACGCGATTAAAGAATACTACCGTCAAAATATTACACGATTCGCGAAGAAAAATAAAACTATCGATACGATTCGTTACCGATAGAAAAGCGACGAAACGTCGAAGAAAATTCTAACGTCAAAGTGGACACCCTGTGTATCCGTATATTGTGATCTCTCGCTCGGCAGCTCGCCTAGACTCGACCTCCTATTATAGCGTTATTTAACATTGTTGCACGGAGAGTCAAGCGTTCCGAAGAAACGGAGGTCCCGTGAACCCCATAAAGTTTGCCAAGACGTAACGCCTACATAATCTATGCCATACGTCGTGGAAACGGTTAAGATATAGGGGATTTCGTACGTTACACTGCGAAACGATACTCTGCCACGGTACGATCCAATTGTGTGCTATTGGCTAAAGAGGGGTTAATGGCGAACTATGCGTTCGCCGTAATCGCGAACGCGTGCTCGCCCCGCGAGCGTACTTTCACGTTCGCTCGACTTTTCTCGCGATCCGGCCGATAGTCGTCCGGTGTCTTTGCAATACTGAGATTCTTTAACGATCATCGTTTCATTAAATTAATATACGTGCTTTTATAAATAAATGAACATAGAACACGAGAAGATACAGGTAGCTCTTGTACAGTATGAACTATAATGATGCACATAAAAAATAAGTGAATTAATTTTAGAGGAAAAATCCTACAATTATCAGACCGTATTAGACAAGAATTACCTGTATAAACAAATAATATGTTTATCTGAAGCATTTAAACCCAATAAAATGGATTAATTTCATGATTATTAATTTGCCATTTAACAAATTTTGTTACAGGAATTATGACCCTTACGAGCAGCCCGTGTGAGCTAGACAACATGAGCTTGTTTCAAGACCTCAAGTTGAAAAGGAGAAAGGTCGACTCCCGATGTAGTAGCGACGGTAAGAAACGCGTTTGTTTCCCTTAATTTTAATTTTCGATCATGTACTATGAAGTAAAAAAAAAACGTTAAATTACCATGTTATGAAATTCTACAAAATGCGATTTATCCGATCGCCGAGCGGAAGGCACCTGAGGACACGCTCATTTTCGTAACGGTTCTCTGTCACGCGAGTCATATTAGAAATCAAAGCCCGCACGTAGGTATCAAAGAGCATCGCTTTTCCTCCTCTGATCTATACCTTCGCCACAAATCCTCGCTCGAATCGATCCCCTTATCGTTAGTGGTATCAAAGACGGTGCGAATTAATCTCGACCTTCCTTTCGAGAAACTGCAAGTCTCCTAGTACTTCTCTTCCTCTCCTCCCTCTATCTTGCTTCTGAAATCTTACGATCACGCACGTGACACTGGTTGCATAGAAGAGAAAAAAATTAAGAGACAACCGATTTTTGTTTTCCACGAATAATAAAGTAACGAAAAGAAAAAAGAAAAAATTAATATCTACTTAATAATTAAAATATAACTATTATACAATAAAAAATACGATAAGTAGTATCTGCAATTACCGTAGTATCGTACAGTATAATTATTAGAACACTGTAATTATTCTAAAATATGGAACAGACAAGTAAAGAGAGAGAGAGAGAGAGAGAGAGGTTTGATCCTAGCAAAAGCGAAGCATCGAAACGTCGCCAAGTGAAATCGTCGTAGGATGGCCGAGGATAGGTCGGAACGTTGGTGAGAGGAAGAGCCTGTGTAGGCGGAAGGTGAACTCTAAGAGGGAGTAGGTGGCAGTGCAGGGTTGAATATCACGCGGTTTCCCGGACGTGCATCGGTGCTAGTTCAGCTTCGCTTGAACTCGCGTTAACACGTGCTGCCCGTTTCCTCGTCCTAGTCGGTGTTATTTCTCGTTCTGTCTTTCCCTCCCATCCTATCTGTTTCTCTGTTTCTCTCTCGGAGAACCGTGGAAATCGTGAAGACTCGATCGGACGCGTGCCTCGTGTATCGATAGCGCTCGCGTCGAAGATACGCTCGCAAGAGGTCGAAAGCGAACGCCGAGCGAGCTGCATCGATTTTTCGAAGGCGCTTGCAAAAGGCACGATACCAATGACCTTCGACCTAGCGCCGGTTAAAGGTCAGAAACAGCTGCCGGAATTGAAATTAACGTCCGCGAGTACCTACGGCGAAATCCCACGGTGCGCGTCACTATGTCGAAAGTTCGGCCGTCGTCGTTCACGAAAACTCATAACGCACTGCACCAAATTAAAATCTTGTATCGCTTGTATAAATAATAATACGCGTGTAACGCGACGTTAACGCGTGCAAACGGTGATCGTTCCTTCGAAATACTATACCGAAAATATTCAGTGATATTTCCATGATCCCGATACGATATCGAACCGGTGGTAGTACTCTCGTGCGACAACGCGACGCTCTCTGTGAATCATTGATCCCTCTCGAATACACGTGAACGCCGCCGTCGTCGGTCAACGAGTTGAGAACAACGCAATTGCGTTTGACGTAACGCGACCAAAACGAAATTTCGACTCGCCATGCGTCAACGGGATACGAAGGGCAACAATTCGATCGCAGTGGGCACTGTGTCCTGCGATTTTGCCGCGTGAAACGTCGCGAGGAGATCGAAGAAGCGGGAAAACGGAAAAAAACGAGGGAAACGAAAAGCTTTTGATAATTTAGCCGCGCTTCCGCGTCGCGGAAAATTTTGTTTCGTTATCGACACGAGTTCGAAGAAAATATTCGCGTAATTTATTTAACGAATCGAGGATCGCTATAATTATACAATTTGAAACCGAACTATTGGTGATCAGTGAGTGGAAATCGAGTGGTATCTACTATAAACGTATTCGACAATAATTTTCTTCTAGTCGAACAAAAAATGAGTCGTACGAGTAACGTGCGACCACCGTTGAAGCAATGCCTTACATTAGTACAAAGAATGTGGAAAGGAATTCAGAGGAACGGCCGAACGACGAAGCGATGCTTCCGGAACGTCTGACCAATACCGGGCTTTACTACTTATCAAGTTCACGAGTGAAATCATTCGAGTTTCGATCGCGCTCTTACACAATCCCGCGCGTACGCCATACGTAAAGAAAAGATTTCTATGGGTAACGAGGAGACGAGTACTTTCTACGACGATGTTAATGAGAAAATGGCGCGCGATAAATTCACGCTTTCTGAGATTGCAGTGTGGGCAGTTCGTAAGATGCAATAGAGAAAACATTGACGTAACGTTGCGTCATTTTGAAACGCGACAAGTACATCAATACTCGTACACTCGTATAAATTATTCAACTCGTTAAAGGATACTATCGTGTACTTATGTTGGCCGAAGATATCAGAAAAATGACCTTTCCAATCAGAAGTAACGTATCTATCGCATCGAGTCTCCATTGGTCGAGAGAAACTTGGAATCCGTGGAACATGGATTACAGATCGATTCATCATACAACGTATCAAGAATTTTCGAATTGTCCCTGTCTATATCATCCGTATAATAATTTCACGTACACAACCTCCCACGATAGATATTTTCACCTGCGGCATCGATTTCGATTCCCATCGACGTTCGACTCTTCGTACGCTATATTCGATCGTCAATACGAGATCTTGGATCCAAAGAATAATGCCTATTCCTCGCTACTTGGTAAATATTCATCGTTATACATAGTTTCATAGCAACCACATTTTACACGTTTCCAGCATAAATTTCACCTACGTTTCTAAAGCGTATAGAATTGGCAGACATCGCGGAAGATAACGGTACGCTGGATTTTCGTTCGAATCGCGAGAGATTATTTTCACAGTCTACATCGATAGAGAGAGAGAGAGAGAGAGAGAGAGAGAGAGAGGTCGCTTAATTAAAGGTGCTTACAAAGCGATCAATCGTCAAACATGATCACGGAGAATCCCGAGCTTCCGATTCGAAAAGCGAGAATCCAAAACGTCAACACGCTATTGAACGGACAAGTAGAGGTGTGAACGAATGAAGTTTCGAGGGGTGGGGGTCAAGGGTATAAGAGGGGTAGATAGAACGGAGAGCCGTCTAACGAATAATCAGCGCGTACCGATATCTACCGTGATCTGGCTATTAATAGCATGGCAACTGGTGCCTAGGTACCCACAATCACGGCTCGGCCTTGTCAACTGCATTCCTTCCTTGACCTACACGAACGCACCAGCCATAGTCCCAGATCCTTTTTACAAAGCGAACACTCCGTGAACGACTATTACACTTTCGTGTCACCGTGGTCACTTAAGTCCGTCTCCCGCGTACCGTAGAAAGAGATTTTCGCAGCTGCACATGCCGCACCTTGAAGCGCATTCTGTCTTGGAGCGTGGCATAGCCATCTCGTAGCTCACGAGGCTTCGTCGAGCAGGGAAACTTTCGAATATTCGGTCCACATCCGCGAGCGAGAGAACCACGAGATAGGTACGATGTTTTCATTCGAGATCGAAAGTGTGCGGGGCAACGAGTGCTATTAATCACTGAAATATAGGGTACCGGTGTTTCAATATTCCTACCACGATTAATAATATTTTCATAACTAAGCTTGGAGTACTGTAGAATCGGTTCCGTTAATGTAGCCAATAAGAGAAAGTCGAAGAAACAAATTAATCGAGACATAGGATAGAATAACGTCATCGTGTCAACGCCCGACTCCTCGTGTCGTAAAATTTCCTTACCCCTTTAATCATTGTCACAGAGAATCGAACGAATAGATTTTCATCATCATCCCCCGTGATGCGGCGCTCTCGATGTCGATAGTCGCGGGTGTCCTAGCCGTGGAGAAACTAGCGCTAAAATTAGGCAGATTATAAACGAGACACCAACGCCTTATTTCTCAGACTCCCCGGTATCCCTCGGATCAGCAGGCTCGCCGCTCGGGATCCAGGCGGCGGACGCACCTTCACCCATAAACTTTCCTGCTCCAGGGGAGAGCATGGCGGACACCTCGACCCTGTCGCCGGACGCCAACATGCCAGGCTCGCCGGACTGTCCCATGGTCAAAGTGAAGAGCGAGTACGTCCTGGGCAGCCCGAGTCCAGGAACACCGCGGGACTCTTTGAGGGGCACGGCTATGAGTGGCGGAGGAAGTGGTGGTGGAGGTGTAGGAACTAATGGAGGAGGAGGTGGAGGAGGAGGAGGTGGGGGAGGTGGAGGTAGTGGAAATGGCCCGGAATTACGCGAGACAACGTGCTCTGATCGTGCCTCGCCCGATTCGGTCTTCCCAGATGCCGGAAACATAGTGGGATTTAGGATCGCCGAGGAACAGCAGCAGCAGCAGCAGCAGCNAACAACAGCACCACCACCAGCAACAGCAGCAGCAGCAGCATCAACAGCAGCAGCAACGCTCCGGCACGCCAGCACCGGCCAGGTCCTCGCCTTACTCGCCTGTTCAAGCGGTCTCCACGACACCGATGCCTCTAGACCCGTCCTCGAGGAGCGAGAGTCCCGACAAGGCTGATCTCTCGTCTATCCAAATGAAAGAAGAGACTGATAATTCGGTCTTCGACGGTGGAGGCGGCGGTAATAGTGGCGGCGGTGGCAGGGGTTCCGGTGTTCGTACAGAGACGTCCAGTCAGCCTAGTCACCGGAACAGTCCGTCTTCGCAATACAATCCGAACCAGAGTATGAGTCCCACCGGTAGTTCGGCGCACGTCCATCAGCAGCAACAGCAGCAGCAACAGCAGCAGCAAACGTCGCCGAGGGCGAGAGCGCCGTCGGTACCGCCTCACCTTCTGGCTCATCATCAATTCTGGTCACAAAATTCCGGTGTACAGGGATTCGCCACGCAAAGACTGCTCAATGGCGTGATAAGCAGCGCCGTTAGTTACGGGCAAAACGTTGCAACGGTTTCCACGAGTAGCGGCACCACGTCGAATAGCAGTACTGGAAGTGGCAGTAGCGGTGGAAATTCCGGAAATACGGGAGCAACCACGACAGCGTCTTCGTGTGAGTTCGCAATCTCTTAATTTCTTTTATTAACGATAAGCAACGTTTATTTTCCAATGAATTTATATTCCAAACCCCTGTTCGATTTTTAGGCGAAGGAATGAAACCACCCGCGCAAAGGCCAGCCCCAGCTCCACCCAGACCACCACCCACGGTGATCATGGGAGAAATCGGTGGCGTCAGGACGATGATATGGTCCGCGCCACCTTTGGATCCTGTACCACCACCCGCAGCATCGTGGACCGCGACAGCCGCGGCCGCCTCTTGTTCTTCCTCCGAGGAATCGGCGGCGCAGCTACTCCTAAACCTCGGCCAAGAGTCCAGAGGGAAACCACCTTCCGTTTCTTATTCGTCCGGACCACCCCTCAACATGGAGAGGTTATGGGCTGGCGATCTAACGCAACTACCGGCTGCTCAACAGATGCAAGCCCTCAATCTCACGGCGTCGGGCTCCAGTCAGCCTTGGGTGAGGAACGGCGGGGTCGTCAAATCCGAGGCGGCCTCGCAATCGATGTCCGTCGCACCACCTGCCCCACCGCTACCACCTCAGGAACACGAGGAAGACGAGACGCCTATGATATGTATGATCTGCGAGGACAAAGCCACGGGATTGCATTATGGCATTATCACGTGCGAGGGGTAAGCTATGTTCGCTTTTTCTTTTACCTCTTTAAAACTACTCCGCACAGATCTTCGTGAATATCCTAAAATCGATAAAACATCATCTGTGGTTAGACGATTTTTTAAATTTCATCATTTACTCGGAAACTCCGTAAACGCGTTTTACATATACCATTCCCTCGATCCCTCCTACGATACCTACACTTATGTAGATAGTACATAGATAGTAACGATATAAAATATACATCCTACATAGTCGCGTGATCGCGAAGGATCATCCGACTTGTTTAATTAAAATTAATTACCTACGCGGAGCTCCGACGAAACTACGATCGCATCCTAGTACATAGACAGATATCACGGTCTAGCAAACTATGACCTTTGACAATACACTGCGTGCACCAGCATCCTCGCTTTAAACCTACCGGAGATGTCCGATATCTTCCAAAGTGGACGCCATAGCCGATCTATAACTACGTTATAACCCATATCCCTCTTTGATGGAATATCGATAGACATACATGGTAGATGCATAATTCTGCCGATCGTCTTAACTTACCTACTTCATTCAATGTCCGTCATTAAACTATTCAATGATTTCCTACTTAATTTTTCTTTTTTCTACCGCCAATATCACCAAGTGCAAAGTTAAAAACGGAAAGACCTTCTAGCGTAGAACTTGTTAATTATCCACTCCTCTCGTTTCTTTTCCCCAGCTAGTGATATTCATCCAAGGTGAAAGAGATACTCCTTGAAAAATAGCTCTTGAAAATTTACGTAAGGACACTCCAGATTAACCCCCTGGAAATTACCACAGGGTATCGTTGTTTGACCACGTTACGCAGCAATCTCTCCTACCTCGTTGTCCTCCGCGTTGTCTAGCGCGTAACGACGACTCGTTTTACTCGAGAAAAGAAATTTACGTCGAGCTTTCCCTTTTGAATCTTTGCGATTAAAAATGAAACTTTAATACCCCGTTGCGAACACTCTCCGCGACGTTTATCGATCCCTCGACAGTGGACAGTTTCATTTACAACCTGTTCACTATTTTACGACCGCGAATGTTTCACCTAAAAAACGATCCTGAGAATTCCACAAAGGGAAGATTTAAGTGCGACCATCAATTTGGCTGCAGGTGCAAAGGTTTCTTCAAAAGGACTGTACAAAATAGGCGGGTGTACACGTGCGTGGCAGAAGGTGGCTGCGAAATCACGAAGGCACAGAGGAACAGGTGTCAGTACTGCCGCTTCAAAAAGTGTATCGAACAGGGTATGGTCCTACAGGCCGTTCGAGAAGATCGGATGCCTGGTGGAAGGAACTCCGGTGCCGTTTATAACCTTTATAAGGTTAGTCTTAAATTTTCTTCGAAAATTGACAATTATTCTTTAAATATTAAAAGGACAAATCTGAAGATCGTGAAAAATTACGTACACACGCACGTATCTGAGAAAGAGACGACGAAGTAACGCGATTCTTGTTTTCAGGTAAAGTACAAGAAACATAAGAAGAGCAACAAGGGTAGCGGGATTTCCGGTGGCAGCATGGGTGGCATGGGTGGCGGTGGTAACGTTGGTGGTGTGAACGGATCGGGGTCCCTTGGTGCCAACAAAGGTACCATGGGTCCGACGATGTTGGACAAACACATGGCAGCAGCCGCGGCTGCGCATCACAGTCAGCAACAGCACGCGCAGCTTGCCGGTAGCTTCCTTCATCATCACAAAATTTCGTCGGGCGATCCGCTCAACTCGCAACCTACTCCCAGCCATCCAAGTCACCCTGCCCATTCGGGCCACCTGGTCAACGGGACGATCCTGAAGACTGCTCTTACCAACCCCTCTGAGGTGAGTGATCTAATCTTTTTTTTTTTTTTTTTATTATCATCTTATAATTATTCATCATGTAGTCGATCTCCTTCGCAACACGTTGAGAACCTTTGTTAAACTCGCGTAACATCCGCAGCGTCAATTGACGTACTACTTAAATTTCATTGATCGATACGATCAACGAAGAGCGTGACTTCTCGATCGAGATAACGCGTAATTCTTACCTTTTACTTTATATTGATTGATCGATCGCCACGAAGCAATAAGAGCCACGTCAAAATATGTAAGAACGACATCGCTTTCTCTTTCGCCTAGAATCGGCCTGAACCAGATATTAAAATACACATGGATCAACGTCTCGAAAGGCCCGATGTGCCGTAGAATCTAGTCGAAGCTAGCAATTTAAGTGATTTATTCCGCGTGGCTCTAGTTAGAAATCGAGCGCGGGTCGACAAAAGTTGATCTTTAGCCATAGAATCCGTTCGGCGCTGATGAGAACTACCCGAAGGCATCTTCACTTTCACTTTCGAAGCAGCTGCACGCGAACGGTACGGACGACGCACGGACGTTCGAAATTGTTGCCGATCTCTGCCGGTTTCCATCGTCTACGCGAACGCGCTTCGTTATTAAAGAAAAAAGAGAACAATGTTCGATGGAAGTCGCGAAAGCGATTTATCGTGAGAATAACGTGGAGAGGCTCGCGCACTCGAATTTCTTTTCCTACGTTTTCGAATAATAGAATCGTAGAGCAAACGGGAGATGCGTTATAATTTTTCATTCGAATCCACAATTTTTTGATTAAAAAACTTGATTAAAAAAAAAAGGTATCACAAAATCTTCGCGATAAAGAGAGAGAGAGAGAGAGAGAGAGAGAGAGAAGCATGCGCATAAGCATATAAGTCGGTGCTCGTGCGTTATCGCGCGCGCGAGCCTAGTTCCCGTCTTTCATCGTGCTGATCCTGAAATGAATGAACTCTCCGCTGCAATTTCACTTTCTTACGGCTTGTCTTGCGCAAGCCTCAAGGTTTCCCACATTACGAAAGTCGATAGATAGAACGAGCAGGCAGCGGCTCGCTCGAAAGCCGACTGGTCTCCATTGGCGTCTCCCCGTTATCCTTTCTATATATTTAATATACTCTTCGTAAGAATCAAAGATGGTATGGAGTTGGTAGATAGATAAATCGATATCGCAAAACTTCTAGGCCGTTCCTTTGTCGCGAGAGGAGAAATAGAGAAAATGTCGACGTCTCGTCGTCCGATCCCCACGGTAAACGTCAAAGGAGAACGCATGTTTTCGATTTCGCGCGTCAACGAATGATGTCACGCGTAACCTCGGCCCTCGAATACAAGGAACGCATTGAACCCGATGGTTTACGAAAGAGTCAGAGAAACTATGACGACAACTACGCGCAGCCAATTGGCGAAAGAGATATCGTTGTGCCAACGGCTCGTAGGCTAACCGTACAAAGTTCCGAGGTACATCCAGGTGAAATAGCGCGATGACGATCGCGGTTAGGGACAATAGAAAATCAGCGACAACCGGTGCCAAGGACGGGCAGTTCTCCGGCCGTTTCGTAATTCGTGAAAGTCTGCGCAAGGGACACTGACCTCACCACTACCTTCCCTCCTCCTCCTTCCTCTCTATCTTTCTCTCTCTCTCTCTCTCTCTCTCTCTCTCTCTCTCTCTCTCTTGCTCACTCTCCTCTTTTCCTTCCCCGTCACCTTCGTCTGCCTCTTTCCGCCTCTTTCTCCCTCCTCTCCTCTCCACGCCACTCACCGAACCCACCTCCACCTTCACCTCCACCCCCGCCTCCTCCTCGTAACCCTCGAGAACTTTCAGTCAACAAACCACGCGACAGCGTTGTCCCACGGTATAGAGGGTGCGTGAAAAATCGTTTTACCATGCAGAGAACTAGCTAATTCTCCCGAAAAGAATAAAGTTGAACTCGTGATAGAATTCTTTGGTAGAACGTCGGTCAACGAAACTCAGTTATCTACAGCGAGCATAATTTTATAAGTATATCGTGAAAGAGCTCGATGGTAATTTATTCTGCAGGAAGTATCTTGAGGAAGTAACACGAAAAAAGGTCAGTGAAAGGCCGACCGACTTGGAACGAGAATCACATTCGTTGAACGAAAGGGAACTTGAAAATGACGTGTGCGGATGATCCGATCGTTTCAATATCACTTTTTAAAATGTAAATATCGATTGCTTGATTTTAATTTTCTCTTTTCTTTGTTTTTTAGGTGGTACACTTACGGCAGAGGCTAGACAACGCCGTCAGTAGTTCGAGGGATAGAGCCTTTCCCTTGGATGCGACCCTCGCTATGATTCAAACGCTCATAGATTGCGACGAGTTCCAAGATATTGCTACGTTAAGGGTAAGTTTTGCTTGCAAAGCTCTGAGAGAGACCAAGAAGAATTATTTTTCTTTATAGATAAATTGAGCACGCGTTTAGAGCTATTAAAAAATTTTATCCTGACAAAAATAGCTCCAAAAACAAAAAATTAGATAGTCATATTTATCCGAAACGTTTAAAAATATTCTATCCAAAGATTAGATAAATTATTCTCATCTCTTCGAAATGAAACACGCTTTGCCTACGCTTTAGTCACACATTCTCTATTTTATCTCGGTAGAACTTGGACGAGCTGCTGGACCATAAATCAGATTTAAGTGAGAAGCTGTGTCAAATAGGAGACAGCATAGTGTACAAGTTGGTGCAGTGGACCAAAAGGTTACCGTTTTACCTTGAGCTGCCGGTTGAAGTTCACACGAGGCTACTCACCCACAAATGGCACGAACTCCTCGTGTTGACCACCTCCGCGTATCAGGCGATGCACGGCCAGCACAAGTTCGCCAATGTGGCCTCGGACGGGACGGGTGCGGATTTTATGCAAGAAGTAATTATCTTTTCTTAATGTATTCTAATCGTCGATTAGACCTCTAAGTATTAATTAGTAGTAATTGTAAAAAAAATACTACTCCTCTGCATCTGATACCTGATCGGTCTGACTATATGATAATTCGTACTACTGCCGAATTTTACATTCCTTAAGAGAAAGAGAGAAAATAATACCTTACCCGTTCGATAGGTTTCTAACAACATGTATACGCTGCAAACGTGCCTAACCAGCATGATGGGCCGACCGATAACCATGGACCAATTACGGCAAGACGTAGGGCTCATGGTGGAAAAAATTACTTATGTCACGCTTATGTTCAGGCGGGTGAGGCTACGGATGGAGGAATACGTCTGTCTAAAAGTGATCACCATGCTCTCGCAAGGTAAATATATATACATATGTATATGGAAAAAAGTATGTTAAATAATACAAATCTCTTATTGAAATAACGAGGCACTTGCTGTTACGAATAATAAATAAGATAATCTGTTTTTTGACAATGCTGCAATTGGAGATGCAAAATGTAAGCATTCTTAACGACATATACAAACGAGTCAACGAACGTTCGTTCGTTCGTTGAGTCGTTGAGTCTTAAGAGATAGAGCCATGCCGAATTTGAAAGTTAAATTCGGAACGATCAAACGGAGCAAACGCCTTCATCTCTTCCTCTTCTTTTCTGTTAACCCCTAGCACGAGGAGGTACACTGGAGTTAGAACAGATACAAGAACGGTACATGAGCTGTCTGCGAAGTTTCGTTGAACACAGCGCGCCACAGCAGCCAGGTCGATTTCACGATCTGCTCGTCAGGTTGCCGGAAGTAAGTTCGATGAGATGTAAAGAGAATGCGAATCATTTAGATTTTTTTTGCTCGCAATTACGTAGACAAAAAATATTAATGTTAACGAATTGTTAAAAAAATATTGATAGATGTGCAAAATCCAATTCGAATCTTCTTATCTTGAAAACTCGTATACTTTACCAGTCGCTTTCATTTAGAAATTTGTTAAGAATTCATCGGTAAGGATTCACTTTTTTTGATTTTCGATCGGGCTACGGTATTCGCGATAAAATAAAAAAACGGCTCCCTAAGAATCTGATTCTTCAAACGACTTTATTACTTGTCTAAAAAAGTAGCGCCCATTTTTCTTCCTTACTTCCAGGTACAATCAGCGGCAGCTCTACTGCTCGAGAGTAAAATGTTCTACGTTCCTTTCCTATTGAACTCAGCAATTCAAAGATAGTAAATAAACAAGCTGACGATAAACGAAGCTGAATACCTATATACATACTATACATACATACATATACATATTATATATATAAATGCATAGAGAAGTAAAAAAAAAGAACCGAACAGCATCAGCAACAACAACGGCAACAACAAACGAGAAAAAAACAAACAAAGAAACGGAAAACCCCAAAAACAGACTCGGACAGAGATTGGGGAAAGGCTTTGTTTGTGTATGTATGATATAACTATATAAAAAAGTATATATATATACATATAAATAATATAAATAATATAAATGTGTGTGTTCGTTGCGTTGTACAAAACGAAGGAGGATAAAGGAAGTGAGCAAAAGGGAAAGAAAGAGAGAAAGAGAGAGAGAGAGAGAGAGAGTGAGAGAGAAAGCAAGGGAAGTTTCAAGACAAACCGGGTGAATGGAAGCAAAGGAATGATAATATGAAGAAATGGAGGAAAGAGGAAGAGAAAAAAGAAGAGGAAAAATGGAAGAAGGAAGGGGACGAGGAATGTCTGAAAATATGAAAGATAACAAATTAGAGAGAATCTAGAGAGAAAGAGAATAGAGAAAATAAGAGATTGAGAGATTGAGAGAGAGAGAATGAGTGAGAGAGAGAGAGAGAGAAAGTGTGAGAGAAAGAGTGAGAGATTGATGGAGTGCGCCACCTCGAGATAGGAAATCAATCGAGGAGGGAACTGAACTTTTTTATCGAAACTAAAAGACTATAATAATATATTTCTGTACGCAGTACCGCGCAACTACGTCACTGTGTGTTCACATTGCATAATCCGATCGATAGTAAGGCTCTCGTTACCGTACGCTCACCGTAGGCCACCTAAATGTACTGTCACTCTCCACCGCTCTGAATCGAACGAATCTACAGCCTGACGACAAGCCTGAAGGGACGGACAAAAGAGAAAAACAAAAAAACAAAACGGAAAAAGTAAAAGAGAGAGAGAGAGAGAGAGAGAGAGGAAAAAAGGAAAAACGAAAGTTTACCCAGTATAGCGATGACGGTGGTGAAACAGCGACGATAACGGCGACGAGGATGATCGACGACAACGATGACGCGTCTCGCTTCGAATGACTTCGATCTTCGAGATCTATCTTCTCGCTAATCTATGTACGTCTACAAATTCCGAATAACGTGTGTATTATATATGTATACATGTATATGCATAGGATGCGTCAAATTTACAAAAACATCTCATTCGAATCATCCTGAACGCAATATTAGGCGAATTATCTTTTTTGGGATCATCGCGATGTCACGAATACTCGGAGAATAATCAGGGAAGAACAATCGTACAGGGTACTTTGATCCTCTCCGAGCTTTCGTGACATCGTATCCGCGAAACTTACGCTTTCTTGCTACTTTCGTGGAAAAATGGAGATTAAAACTTCTCTGCGATATCGCGTTCAATTCATAACTCACAGTTTCGGTCGTCGTCGTCGTCGTCGTCGTCATCATCGTCATCGAAATATTATTGTCGTCATTATCGTCGTTCTCATCGCCACTCCGTGTTTACAGTCCAAGCGCCCAATACGAAAAGACTATAAATGATATTTCGTTCTTCTTCTTCTTCTACTACTTCATTTTTTTATTTACTTTACACTTCACCGCCGCTAAGGTAAATTTTTATGGATAATGATAATGCATCTTTCACCGATCAGCGGACATTCTCATTCGTACCGTTCCACGTTTATCGAAACGTTTCGCTTCTCAACGAATTCGAGATTCCATCGTGGTAGTTTCACAAAATTTCTTAACTTTTGCACACATATATATCTACTCATCT
>JAIFRP010004521.1:953890-1004729 GCA_032403825.1 Odynerus spinipes
TATATATATATATATGCATATATATGTGTGTATAGATGCACGTACACACACATATATATGTATGTATGTACGTATGTATCTATTAGAGTACTTTGCAGGTGATAACGTTGAGCCGAAAATTTAAAAATGATATAAAAAAAAATGTCATGTGCATAAAAACAATAACAAAAACATTACAGATAATACAATCCTCTCGTGTAAATTCCCTTACCTAGGCAGAAAAACTTTGGCTACTTCTATATACTATTTGTACCATGGCATAAACGCCAAATTTATGCTGCTAAGAACACTGATTGCGCATCTAGAATAAAAAAATTGCACGCAGCACAGCAGTATACTAAATCAGAAATGTATCATTTACTCAGGAAGACCTTAACGATAGTATATACGCTTACGCTCGAATAAACCTGAATTCTACGCACAACGATCATAATATCAATGAAGCATTGATTGTACCCAGAGCGCCTGTCTTATGCCGGAATGTTTAAATGACACCTTTTATTTATCCATCCACACATAGTTGGACCACCGCTTAATTATGTTCATAAATTATTTAAAAAGCCTCAGCCTTTGTGACAATATGTCCACAACATTGCTCTGAGATACGAATGCTCTATAGAATGTACACAGTAGACAGCAAAGCGTCTAGACCATAGAGTGTTCACATTTATTCCAATGGAAAATATCTTGAAACTAGAAAAATCAGGCTGATGCAATGGCAGATGCTACGTATAAAAATCGGCCTTTAATATGCAAAAGTTGATAAAATTCTTTAAAAATCTTTACACTTTTTCCTGAATAACTACATTGTAAATAACCTGCCAAGTCACGTGATTCGGTTACAAAAGCATTAAAAAGTTCGAAAAAAAAAGATCAAAATTCTAAGCAATGTAGTACTTTATAGTATATGTTAGGGAATTTTATGCTCTGTCATAGTACCAGCCTAGATTTGTTATCCAAGAATCATGTAATTCCGTTAAATCTAGACGCAGGCATCTTCTTTTTGCATCCAAATAAATGAATTCTAAGATAAATCACAAAAAGTATGGAGTTGTGGTTAAAGGAGGAATCACTCTTTCAGAGTCAGGCACCGCCTGAAATAGAACTGGACATCTTTGATCTACCGTCGTGAACTGTAAAATACTAGCTATGTTGCCACATCGATAACAGTAGTTTGGAGCCGACCAGACTGTCACTAATTTGTCATTAAACATGTATCTATAACCTACAAATAAAACGAATGGCATTAACTCGTTACAAGTAACGTAACATAAATATAAAGGTACGACAAAATCGCGATCTTTTAACTAGTAACGTACCTTCGTGTACCAATTGATGAGCTCTGCAAATAAGCTCAAGATCGTTTATTTCCATAAATTTATAAGTAACTTTGCTTCCAAATAACCAACCAGCTCCTCGTGGACTGACCGTCCATCCATCTACGTCTTCTGGATCGGACCATACCAAATCACAGAAAGCACCTAGGACACCACAGGAGTAAATAGAAGAAACGAATATAACTCTAATGTTAAAATAACTCTAAAACCTTTATGCGGTATCTCTTGATTTCTTTCAATCGTCCTAATTTGGTCTAATGTTGAAATAGCTGGAGACAATCCACCATGAACGCAAAGTACTTGTTCATCGATTAACTGCAAAATGTAATAACTACTATGTATGATCGTTCTTATAGTATTAGCAGAAATAAAATTATATCAACTTACGGCAGCGACTGTGAGCAAATCAAAGACTCTACAGCAATACTTCCATGCATTTGCATTGCCATATTTGTTTTGACACTCGTCTGTTTAAAAATCATTTAATTATATGAGTACGATAAGCATTAAATGTTTAAACTTATACATTGGCTTTGCAAATAGAAAAACAATATATCTCACTAACCATAAAATCCATAAACGTGGGTGATTTGTCTGGATTCGTGATTTCCTCTAAGTAATGTTATTCTATCAGACCATTTTGCTTTAAGCGTGAGTAGGCGTGTAAATGTTTCTAAACTATAATAACCCCTATCCACAAAATCACCCATGAATATATAATTTGTATCAGGCACAGGTCCTCCATTACGGAATAATTCCTCAAGATCGTAGAACTAGAATATAGTAGGAAACAAAATGTATAAAACATCGATAGTTTATCAAACTTCAACAGGTAGAAGAAAGAGATAACAATGTAAAAACTTACGATAAACAACGCATACGAGGGCGAACTACAAAAATTGTAAGGTTAGCTTAAAAATGATATGCTTACCTGTCCATGAATATCGCCACAAACCGTTACCGGAGTAGACACGGGTTGAATGTTAGACTCCTCCAGTAATAAATCACATACCATGTCACACAATTTCTATCGACAATAACAAGATTAACACGATCATTGGAGCGAATACACTACCTAAAAGTAACCCTACGACTATGGATTGATAGCGATTATTTCGTATATCAATCAAGTAATCTATTTATAATGTCATAGTAATCGTATTTTGATAGACATTAATTACCTTGAGATCATTTTCCGGTAGATATTTGCATTCTTTTGCAATATCTATCCATTTATCGATGTCTGACATTTTGGACTTGTACTACAGGAAAATACCGGTCGCGCCCTCATTCGACCAATGATATGTATATAAATATGATGCGTAAGCACATAAAGCGAGGAGCATCTTCATTTGCATGTATTAAAATAATACTTATGAAAAATATACTACAACTATGACGTACAACATAATTCGCGTATATATTTGTATAATTTTACAGATATACGTGATTTAACGAATCTAAGCAGAAAAAATAATCAAGCTATCTCGATCGGTATGCACCGCTCAGTGAGCATACGAATTTCTCGAATGCACTTCGGTTTAACTCTGCGCTCAGTGAACGCGTTTATCTTGAGAATGCGCCTTACGAGTTGCCAAATTGCCTGACCTAAAATAAGTCGGGGAAAGATGTCGGAGAGACATACACCCCAAGAATCAATATTAAGTAGACGGCTTACGCTCATAGTTCTCATGCTTACAGCATACATGATATTGTTATTAAAGCAATAGAAAAAAAAAACTCTTTAATCATCATTCACATTGCATCTATCGAAACATTCTTTCCATTTACACCTCCTTTCTATATCTAAACAACGATATCTATGCAACGATTAATTCTAAGGTCTTAATCGAAAGCGATCGATAAGTACGAAAAAAGGAATATTCAAACGTATTCGATATATAGCGCGTTTTCCACGAGCAACGTTCATCGATTATCGAAAAAAAGTGGATGCGTTCAGTTTCATCGTTCGGACGTTTTCGCCGCGTACGTTTGAATTTCGCGAGGCGACCGTTAAAACGAGCGCGAGCGACGTAGAAAAAGAAGAAAGGACGAGTATAAACGAAATGAAAATAATGAAAAACGAAAGAGATCGATGCCTCGAAAAAAAGAAGAAATAAGGAAGTAAGGTCGAAATCGATGCGAAAAGTAAAGTAAAAAGGTCACCGACGGGAAGAAGACGATATGGATTTTATCTTGCACGGAAGAAAAGTGGGTCACAACGAAGGAGGCGCGCGAGTGCGCACGCTTCGATTATCGATTGAAGCGACGTTACGTTGCTTCGAGTCCGTACGCTAGATCCCATTTATACGAAGGTAGTGGCCACGGTGGGTCGTTACCGTCGGTTACGTCGTCTTCGCGTTGAAACGCGTACAGCCTCGTTATACCGTCGAAAGGAGATTCGTCGTTTGATAAAAGATGCGGTGAAATTCGCCGCGTAGCAAGGTATTCCTCGCAAAATCGGCCATTTTGACAAGGTTGATATCTGAAGAAAAAACGATTAGGATCTCGTTTTGTGGCAGTTACCCTCGAGGATCGCGCGCGCGAAGAAGCGGCGGTGGTAGTAGTATTGGTGTGTGTGCTAGTGCTGCTGCTACTGCTGCTGTTACTGTTTCTGCTGCTACTGCTGGTATCGGTTTTGTGTCACAGTCGTCGTCGGGGAACAGTGCCCGTAAGGAGCGAGGAGATCGTCGTCTTCCTGAACGAGTGAGTCTGCACGACTTTCGAGGAGGAAAAAATGGCTGGGAACACTGGTATGGAACAACTGATCCCGATCGTGAACAAGCTGCAAGATGCGTTCACGCAACTCGGTGTCCACATGCAGCTCGATCTACCGCAAATTGCAGTGGTGGGCGGTCAGAGTGCGGGAAAAAGTTCCGTACTCGAGAACTTCGTTGGCAAGTGAGTATCAAATTTGGGACTTTTCTTTCTTTTCGTTACGTCTCTTGGGATGGCAAAGGTGCGTCTGGTTTCGTCTTACAATTCGATCGATAACCGTCGTTGACGAATCGATCTAACTCTTTCTCTCCTTCTATGCGTATGTATATATATTTATTGTCCGCCACGCCTTCGAGACGAACCTTTACGTTTTGCCTTCGTTTCGATCTGTGGACCGTCTCCAAACAATTTTGCCAATCCTTCTATCCTTAACCGTTGATTATCCTCGTCGATCAATAGTATCGCTAAAATCGACGAGGACCGCTGTCGTGCGAGACCGCCCTCGCGGTGACATATCGAACGTCTTTCCCTCCTTGCATCGTTCCTCCCCTAATTATTCTTTCTCGTTATTCCATGATTTCATGGTACGATAACGTCAACGGCTTTTTTTATGAATCAAGAGTATCATCATCTTTTTCAGGAATTGAAAGCGTTCACCGATCGTGAACGAACCGTGAATCGTTCAAGGATATGTTGAAACACAAAGTCACTTAGCAGTCACTTTCTCGATCCAAATATTTTATTTTTCCATCTAAAACACACTTTGGCTTTGTGTCGTCGCGAAAGTATTTTTATTTTTTCTCTCCTAAGTTTCAGACTATACGTTGTCTCGTTCAAAATTTTCATTATGCTTAAGTCAGCTACACGCACGTACGATACTTGTACGTGACGTATAAGAATTGTAAACAGCACCGTTAGGCATGTTATAATTATTTTTTAAGAATTTACGAAATGCATAAAGATTTAATTGTAACTTATGTAGTTGGGAATATACCATTACAAACAAGTTCAATAATTCTATAAATTATCACTGAATGACAGAGTCCTGAAATTTTGGTTCTGTCATTAATTACCGATTCTTGCCATCACCAAGAGAGTATAATTTGTAGTTACCGTTATTGTAGCACACTATTATTTCATCCTTTCTTTAAAATTACCATGGTAGCAATTGTTAAAACTTAACTTTTATTTTACAGGGATTTCTTGCCCAGAGGTTCTGGTATTGTAACCAGAAGACCACTCATCTTACAATTGATTAATAGCGCTACGGGTGAGTCATCATAGATAAAATCTCATTATCAAAGTATGTTTGAAAAATATACAAAGATAGATATTTATTTAAAGTATGAAAAAAAAAAATATTTGTTTCTGATAGATCCTGCTTTATTAATCAATTACGTATCTTGCAAATGCTTGCTTTAAAAAATAGATTTAATATCTTATAACTCATAGTATACCGTCGTTATAATTATTTGTTCTTTCCTCTTATCGTGTGTTAACTCATTCATCCATAGTTGTAGCAAGCATTTCATTTTTTTTCTGTCTCTGACCATTTTATTACCTCATGATTCTTTCTTCAATTGTATTTGAATTAGATAAAAATAATATGCGTATATCAGAGATTTCTTTAGTTGTTCTCACTTATCACATTTCCTGTTTGTCTGGGTTTGTGACAAGCAGGAAATTAGGTACATTGCCATCTCTATCGGTATCTGAACCCTTTTGTTCAGTGTTTAGACTATTTATTATAACTAGGATACTATCGATGAATGTCTTGTATGATTACAGAACATGCAGAATTTTTGCACTGTAAAGGAAAGAAATTTGTGGACTTTGATGAAGTACGAAAAGAAATAGAAGCTGAAACAGATAGAGTAACTGGCAGTAATAAGGGTATTTCTAACATACCCATAAATTTGAGAGTATATTCACCTAATGGTAATTAAAGTTTTATAGCTATTTGTGTGAAAATCAAATGACTTGGGCTAATGAGGAAACTATTCATATTCTTCTTTAGTTCTCAATCTGACGTTAATCGATCTACCTGGTCTCACAAAAGTGCCAATTGGAGATCAACCAGTTGACATAGAAGCTCAAATCAAAGCAATGATTTTTCAATTCATTAGAAGAGAAAATTGTCTAATATTAGCAGTTACACCAGCTAATACTGATTTGGCAAACAGCGATGCTCTTAAACTTGCTAAAGAAGTTGATCCACAAGGTAATCTTTTTATATTACTTGTAACATATTAAATGAATTTCATGAATACATAAATAATAATAATTGCTAAGGTGTACGTACCATTGGTGTTATTACTAAACTGGATCTTATGGATGATGGTACCGATGCAAGGGATATCTTGGAGAATAAATTGTTACCTTTACGAAGAGGTTACATAGGTGTTGTTAATAGAAGTCAAAAAGACATTGAAGGACGAAAAGATATAAAAAATGCTCTAGCAGCAGAAAGAAAATTCTTCCTTAGGTAAATAATTCATGCTAATACTTATATTATTTTGGTAGATACATTTCCAAATATAAAAAACATTTATTTATTATACTAGTCACCCGTCTTATCGACACTTAGCAGACAGATTGGGCACGCCCTATCTGCAACGAGTATTAAATCAACAACTTACAAATCACATCAGGGATACCCTTCCTGCCCTACGAGATAGATTACAAAAGCAACTTCTTACTCTGGAAAAAGATGTAGAACAGTACAAACATTTTAGACCGGATGATCCTGCCATAAAAACAAAGGCTATGTTACAGTAAGTGAGAATAAATTTTTAATGCATGAATGTATTCTTTTTATATATATGGAATAGTATGTGTTCTTGAAAAAGTACAAACCTTTTTTCTAATTTCTCTACAAATACTAAAATATTTAAATTATAAATGATAAAATATTTATTATCTAGTTTATTTTTAAGAAAGTTCCTCATGGGTGGAGGGTCCTGATATTTTAGACAATTATTTGTTTTTTTATTTTTCAGATCAATTCAAATGTATATGTAGGTATCTCTTTGTGCATTTAAATATTTCTTGACAAACTGTGTGTTGTTGGCTTAAAAGACTCTAAAATAAACATATATATTGAAAATGATTTTGTATATTTCAGTGAAACAGTTTTACTGTTACACTATACTGTAATTATAATTTTATTATAGTTTAATATTTACAGAACTGGCTGTGATTTTTTATTTTAATGCAGATAAAAAAATGAAAGTGACTGATTTACTAACGACTTGATATATTGCGACGTGTAATTGCTTCTGACTTACAACCTTACATAATATCAAGACTCTCTACCCATACTACTAACATGTAATATGTAAGGCTTTGTTTCACACTGATTGGAAATAAAATACTTTTAAGGATGATACAACAACTTCAGTCAGATTTTGAACGGACTATAGAAGGTTCTGGCTCAGCACAAATCAACACCAATGAACTTAGCGGTGGTGCAAAAATAAACAGATTGTTTCATGAACGTTTTCCATTTGAAATTGTTAAAATGGAGTTTGATGAAAAGGAACTTAGAAGAGAAATTGCTTTTGCCATTAGAAATATTCATGGTTTGTTATATTTTCTACTATAAACTTAGCATTATTTCTTATTCCATTGTATCAGATTCAACAATACTAATATTATTTTAATGTTATAGGTATTAGGGTAGGATTATTCACACCAGATATGGCCTTTGAGGCAATAGTCAAAAAGCAAATTAACAGGCTTAAAGAGCCTAGCCTTAAATGTGTGGACCTAGTCGTACAAGAACTTAGTAATGTTGTTCGTATTTGCACAGATAGGGTATGCTTTTTATTGGCATATTTTTTCTGTTTCTTATTATCAAAAAATTGAACATTGCTATCATTAAATTTCATGACTTATATTGTAGATGGCACGTTATCCTAGATTAAGGGAAGAAACGGAACGTATTATAACTACTCATGTTCGACAACGTGAACAAATGTGTAAAGAGCAGCTAGTACTTTTAGTGGATTGTGAACTTGCGTACATGAACACAAATCATGAGGACTTTATTGGTTTTGCCAAGTAAGTATCATTTTAATAATCTTTGTCTGTACATTACTCTAGATGTAATTAGTATTCATGAAAGTAAATAATATGATACAAGAAATTAAATTTTTGCAAGTTTGGTATAATCACTTTTGTGTGTGGCTTTTGTTACATATGTGCCTGCTGTTATATTTTCTTTAGTTTTATTTTTATTTTCCAATTATAATATTTAGTTGATATAATATGTAACATACAATAATCTATGTCAAATATTTCAAATATTATACTAATAAAATTTGACATGAGATTTGACGTTTATTTTAGAATATGAAAAAACATTGATTTATCATATAAAGGAAATTAATGAAAACATTTATTTATGTAAAAAACCAACTAGTAAATTGTAGTATAAACCTTATGTTCATAGTCCACGTCATCGGTAGAGTTTAAATCCATAATCTAAACAAAAATCGAAGTTTGTGTCAGATCGTGCAAAAACATAAAATGAATAACATCAACAGATCTTTCTTATCTTACACAGATGTTATACTCCATATATGTATACATTAACTTGAAACAAAATTATTTTACTTATAAAACTGTTATTGCTAACATTGAAGAGTTAAAAAATGCATGATAACACATTTGTTTGTTAAAAAAAGCAATGACACATTATTTAGATTCACATGTGAGAGTGCTTAAAAATTCATAGAAGCAATATATCACAAGTATAAGCTTTGTTAAGTGCAACATGTAAACAGTTTACTTTATTTGTTTAGCTACTCATTTTTTTTTCTTAATTGTCTTATTAGAAAATGCTTATTTCATAATCAATGCATGCAGTATATTATTCATTTTGCTGAATCCAGTTAAGTTACGCGAATACACTCAATAAATTTTGCTTCATACAGAAATTATATATTTTTAGCATTCTAGTAATGACTATTTCATTGCTTCTAATGCTTTTTTGCACATTTACTGTACTCATATGCTGCTGTGCAAGTGTAACATGTATCTGTAAAAGTTCTTATGCTTTTTTTATTACTTTGGTTAAGATACAAATGTTTTTCTTTTAGTTTTATTTGTTTTTAATGTTTTTTTCTTATTTAAATCATTTCACACAAACAAAACATAGAATGATACCATATGTAATACCAGAGATATTCTCACTTGTATGTATATGAATATTAAATGATGTTTCCTGAAAGATACACAAAATTCTAACAATAAATACTCATGTAACTTCCTTTTGCATGTTTTTATACCTAAATGCCTAATAATAAATAAGTGTTTATGTGCTAACAATCTTTGCAATAAAATTTATTCTTGTATCTGTTATATAACAATTGTGTTATTTAAATATCAGGATTCTTTCAAGTATGTAAGTAATCCAAAATGTAAAAGTATAATTCTTTTTACTACATAAAAAAAATATCTCTGGCAAACATCATCAGTATTAGATAATTATTCATCTTAAGTATTTATTTCATATTCATTGTAAAAGCAAAGACAGTCTAAATGACAAAGACAAACAAATTTTAAAATAACAATAATGATGTTGCTGACAAATAATGCCATAAACTTCTTAATTTAACTTCTGGTACCATACTGGGTAAGGCATATTTAAATAATCTTATCTTACATAAATACTTCTTTAATACTACTGCAAATTGAAAAAAATATTTCTTCTAAAAAAAAAAGATTATTATATATGAATTACATCATATATGCCTTGCTCTGATCAATATAACATGTATACCTCCCTCCCACAAATGTCTCTATTCATGATCGACTTCTTTATATCTTACAATTAAAAGAATGATTTAATTGTATCGGCAGCGCGGCGGCCAGTAGCCATAATGCAAGGTAAGAAATGTTAAAATACATTGACAAAAAGATTTCCACTACATTTTTTGTTCCTTCCATTTTCACGCTTTCTCTTATGCTTATCCTTCCGATAATGTTTTTGGCTTCTACCTTATAATGATGTTTTATTATAATATATAAATCGCAACCGACAGCAATCTCTGGCTTGATTTAATATTATTTCATATGATGAATGTATAAAGATTCAAAAAATATTTTTGTATTATGACATATACCATAATGACAAAGTTTAATGAAACAAAAACTGCACTATGGTATATTGTTTTTCTATTGAAATGTAATGTTTTCCCACACTTGTTCTAATGATTTTTTTCTATTTGTCATTAATCAGGTTCATAAGTTTAATTTTACATTTTATATGAGTTATTATTTATGATGTGAGATTAGTACTTGAGAAGCATAATTATGGAAGAAGTTAAGCTTTTTTTAAATATATATTGAATGTAATGTGAAGTAACAAATAGAATGGTATTTCTTAGAAATCATTTATTACTTAACTCTCTGTTCCAATTTGACTTATTCTTGTTTATTTTTTTAATTCATATTACATATTACAACAAATCAAATCTTTGGTAAGACAAAAAATTGACATGTGAAATAATGTAAGTCATTCATGAATATTTAGACAAAAATTATCTACTAAACACAGCAACATCAATTTTACATTTTTTTCACATTCCAAACCATCTCATACATTTAATATGTGCTTAAGCAATACATTATGTTAATGAGAAGTTGCTTCGATTGCAGGTGTAAATAGTTATCTTTGCAGTGTGTAAATACTATTTTTTGAATGATCGTTAAAAGGTATATTTGCGAGCTTATTTAAAAAAAATTACAAGAATATATAATATACATGTATGCACGTTTCAAATCTTTATATAGCATTTTATATTTTCACAATGTTGCATAGTAGTATGTTTTGAAATCTCTTATAGTTGATTAATAAAAGAATATGCTACACAAATTTTACTTTATAAAAATGCTAAAAAAGTTCCATTTTAATTTAGAATATATATATCTAATGTTTCTGGTTTTGTTTTTTTATTTATGTTGCATTTATTTTGCAATTTTTCTTCTATAGATATTGAAACATATGTTAAAATAAATTTATTCTTATATTATAGTATAACATGTTTGCATACTTTTTTAAACCTGATGCTAGGATTTTTACCCTGCTAGTTTGTTCAATAAAAGTGTGACTAGTGCAATTTTTTTGGTACACTACTGTGGTGGGCCTTGCACAAGAATATATAAA
Organism: Odynerus spinipes; assembly: GCA_032403825.1. Lineage (NCBI taxonomy): Eukaryota > Metazoa > Arthropoda > Insecta > Hymenoptera > Vespidae > Odynerus > Odynerus spinipes. The sequence continues at coordinate 965,117 of JAIFRP010004521.1, forward strand.
ATTTTATTTTTTTAAGCATTTCATTACATACTATTTTTTATGTTACAGTGCTCAGCAATCATCAGAAAATGCTGTTAAGGCTGGAAGGCATACATTAGGAAATCAAGTAATTCGTAAAGGTTTTATGTGCATTCATAATCTTGGTATTATGAAAGGAGGATCCAGAGATTATTGGTTTGTTTTAACTGCTGAAAGTATTTCTTGGTTCAAAGATGAAGAGGTGAGAATAAATTTGAAAGAAATTTTTGAAGGAAAAAAAAAATAAAGAAAATTGTCAAATTTATTTATTATTATTCTTAAAGGAACGTGAAAAGAAATACATGCTACCTCTTGATGGATTGAAACTACGCGATTTAGAGCAGGGCTTCATGTCTCGACGACACTTGTTTGCATTGTTTAATCCAGAGGGAAGAAATGTTTATAAAGATTATAAACAACTTGAATTAAGTTGTGAAACACAAGATGATGTTGACTCTTGGAAGGCATCATTCCTTCGAGCTGGCGTATATCCCGAGAAATCAACAGAGCAAGCAAATGGTGAAGGAGAGGTAAGATATTTACATTCCATTACTTATATTATATATTTCAGTTTACCCTTCTTTCTTTTCATATTTAAGACTGTGTATTTAAAATATCTCGTTTAAAAAGAAATGAATGGTTTATGTGCAAAAACTGAAACTTTCTACAGATTATTTTTAACGTAATAAAATACAGTGCTATCTACAAAAATAAGTATATTAATATAATGGTAGTTTCTGTTTCTGTGTATTCATATAACAGTTGTCCATTGTCACAATCAGACAATTATTAAAGTTTTTTTTAAATAATGATACATCTATTACAAGTTAAAATGTCAATATTATACTAAATTTATTAGCAGTATTTTTAATTTATTTTAGGATAAGCAGAGGGTGAGTTGTCAAAGAAAAAGTGACCTGAGATTTTGTCAAATTTCTATTTTGAACTAACTGTGTGGTGGTGTGATTTAGTTAATTTATAAGAATAATTTAAAATTTATCTAAGAAAGACTTAATCGCGAATTGTGTGATACTGCATGTTGCCATTTTTCACAAAGTTAGATTAATCCATTAATTATTACCATTGTTTGCGTACGTATAATAAATATTTTTGTCTTAAATTTTAAACAACTAAAGGAAGGATATGAGGTTGGTAAAATTGTATCAAATTTCTATTCTTGTGAAACACGCAGCACACATGATTATAGACACCTCCACTCAGTCTACTACATCACTTAGGCAGTGCTTAAATGATCAAGAGTATATAATTTTTCTAATTACTAGTACCTGTTTAACCATTACATCAACTGTAATGTAATAATGTTAAACAATTTAAGATAGCATCTATAATATGAATGATCATTTAGGTGCTGTTCTAAACAAGGAACACTATACTTACTATTAGTTACCTAAAAGTGAAATCAAACTATTGATTTTCTATTACATAATATTTGGTTAAAATTGATACACATTACTGAAGTAGAAGTAGTATTTAGTAAATTTAATTTCTATTAATATGGTTTATGATAGAAATATAATAATAACTTTCTTAGTATGATCTTTTCTTTTTAAAATTCTGTAGTTCATTTCCAGTAAATTGAATTTGATTATTTTTTGTATAACAAAAATCTAAAATTATTCATGGCTTTGTTTCATGTTCAGGGTGGTACAGAAGGGCAATCTTCAATGGATCCTCAGTTGGAACGTCAAGTGGAAACTATTAGGAATCTAGTAGACTCTTACATGAAAATTGTTACAAAAACTACCCGTGATCTCGTTCCAAAAACGATTATGCACCTCATCATTAATAATGCTAAAGACTTTATTAATGGAGAATTACTAGCACATCTTTACGCGAGTGGTGATCAGGTAAGAATAGCATATGTTTATGATATTAGTAGAATATAATTTTTTAATCATTATCCTATTCATCTGTAACCATTAAACAATCCTGTCTTTTACCAGTTAACAGAGGATGAAGTAGATATTTTCAAGAATTTCATTGATCCTGTAATTGTAAGTTCTATCCTTTCCTCACATCCTTCTTTCCTATACTCTGGCTATATTATGAAAAAGTGTTTATGATGTTATAATTTTTTTCCATACTCAATAATGTTCACTTTAATTACTTTCTTATTTGACTATAGGCATCTATGATGGAAGAATCTCCCGAGGAAGCACAGAAGAGAGAAGAAATGTTACGCATGTATCATGCCTGCAAAGAAGCTCTTCGTATCATTGGAGATGTTTCAATGGCTACTGTTTCAACACCAGTACCACCACCAGTGAAGAATGATTGGTTAGCTTCTGCAGAAAATCCAAGGTAATCAATAAGTTAATGACCACGTTCAAAGCTAAACATCAACTAATTTGCTGTTGTCAAATTTTACACTATGCACTTTTGCCTCATACACTTGAACGTCATTGCAACAGTCTTGGGTAAGATTTATCACGTTTTTTATTATTTTCGAAAAAATAATGGTATATTATTTAATTTTTTTTATTTTATGATTCCCTTATTCTTTTTTTATTATGTATTATATTTTGTGTGTTGTGTTATATGCGCGTGCTTGTGTGCATACACATATACACACACACACACACATAGTTATGCAGCAGAAATCAAGGATAATATTTTTCATTTATTTTATTTTGAAGATATATTACGTTATATAAGTTATATATTTTTTAGTTATAAATTTCTTTGTATTAGTATAATTTAAAACCAATCGAAGTCAGTAAAGTTAGCGCGATTCGATAGATATTAGATGATCTTTAGCAAAAGAATCCACTTTAGGTTATCTCCACCATCCCCTGGTGGGCCAAGACGTGGAGTGACACAGCCACCACCTCTTTCTAGTTCACGAGTGCCGCCACCAGTTCCTGCCAGCGGTCGGCCAGCGCCAGCAATTCCTAATCGACCTGGACCTGGTGGGCCACCACCAGCTCGGGCTAATCCAGGCCTACCACCGCCGCTTATACCATCGTAAGTACAACATGAATGATATATAAAAAAGAGAACATGAATTTGTACGAATGATAAGATTTGAAGTGCAGAGTGAGATCATCTTTTGTTTGCAGTATGCTGTGATTTATTTAACTACTAAAGATATTGCAAAAAATCAATATATATATATATACATATTAATACGTTACTGTGGTGAAAGATTCATCATTATTTTTCCACTTGACATATTCATAAAGTTCAAATTTACGGCTTTACTATTCGTCTGTTTATGTTAAATAGCATTTTGTATAATTGGGGCTTTGGTGCTAACTTCACTTTCTATTGCAGGCGCCGACAATAAGTCTTCGCACTAACACGCCTATCGCTACTAATCAGTATATATATATAAATATATATACATACATAACGTATATTTGTTGCATTTATCAGTGTACATTTTACACAAAACATAACTTGTTAATATCTCTATTTCCTGTGCGATGTATACATGTGTCGGAATATATTAGAAATTAATACAGTAAGTAAAAAGTGGGGTGTTCGCTCATATGGATATATGATAAAAATGATCGAGGGATGTATATTTTATTAAGTTGATAATTGTTAAACAAACTTTCAACATTTTTATGCGTGGTTTTGCATCTACTACAGTTTATTATATCATATAGTTTTTCATATATTCTATTTTTTTCGAGTGATTTGAAGCAAACGCGCACGCGATATATAAAATTAATATATGTACATATACTTTTTTTATATCATTTGTTTCTCTAATATCCAAAATGCATCTTTCTAATTTAAAATTCATAATGTATCGTTGCTTTGCAAGATATAGTTTGTATAATCTGTGTATAGAAATGGGCGCACCTCTACTTTTAATATTGTTCTATTAGTACAAATTATACATTCCCAGGAGAAAGGAATGTAAAATAGGATTGTTCTTGTTTCATTGTAAATTAGTTTGGCAAATTGTACATGATATGTGTATATATCATTGAAAGCATCTTATAATAAATGGTTTTGTGTTGACGAAAATAGATAAACATTCATTCACTTGCTAACAGCATGACATTTTCGGGGTATGGGCGAGAGAGTACACGAAGTTCATAGTATTTTAATATCATCACGCATCTACGAATCTGCATAAATGTTTCGTCTAGCAAAAAAGGAAATCATAATATATATATATATATACCTATATCTAAATAAACATTCGTTTAAAGAAGCTTAAAGCTCTTTCACTATGACGTCAGTGTTATGTAAAGCATGATGCCGACGTGAAACCTGTCAATTACTATGTAAAGGACAAATATGTCGGTGCCTGCATTTAACTTTCTTCTTAAAGATAAATTGAAGATAAATGATACAAATATAAAACGTTATATAAAAAATATAAAAACACGGATAAATTTATTTAAAAGTTGTTAAATATATATGCATACTGGAAGATTATACATACTCTTCAGGACATTCAACAAATAATATACGATGGAATTAAAAAAGCTATGCTGTATTAGTAAAATTTTTAATATAATAATAAGAAATAATAACGTGAAATCTGTAGTAAAAGCTGAGTGTCCATGGTATGTTTAGTCGAGGGGGTGGCCTTCAGCAGAGGGTGACACAAGCTGCGACACAGGCCGCTGCTAATGCCGCTGTGAACGAGCTGATGGACGCGTTCAGGATCAAGTAAATAAATGCTGTTACAGCTTTTTCATAGAACTTATTTTTATTTACGATGTCACGGGTATATTCGATATGTCCTACTTGCGTATTAGCCGATAAATTTATTGAGATTGAGAATGAACTAATTCCTCGTGTTTCTTGCGTTAAAAACAGTTTCATGAATTTGCATGTAACGGCCACTTCCGCATACACGCGCGCGTGTATGGTGGATTCGTAAATTAAATTAATGACCGATGCCTTTTAAAACTGTATTGTTATATACATAACGCGTACTCAAGTATTTATTCATTTATTATCGCGCATACATAATATGTAGAAAATAATTGTATAAAGTAATGTCTGTATATTTTTAAGGCATTAAGTGTGTAAGCATTTACTTCCAAAAATTCCTCAATACATATAAATATAAGCCTAAGGAAGATTACTCATTATCATAGAAGCAGATAATTATACTTTCACGCGTTAGTAATTATAGAGCAATAACATTTATTGTACAATTATGTACACGAAGTTGCTTGTTCGAAGCACGTTATCGAAAAGAAAAAAATAACAAAAGAATGCTAATCCAAAAAAAGACACTTGCAATTTAATAAATTCATTTATTCGGATATGAGCACTGAACATAATTATCGAACTATGCAAATATATTAGCGTTCTAGTGAGTCTTAAATATAAAATATTGTTAGAATATATATATATTTATATTTAACCTATTGACTTTCCATATTCTACCGGAAACACATTACAATGTGTGATATGTGGTAGAATCAATTAATAACAAGGAAATGCACCGATCTTACGGAGCGTTTCTAATTAATTTACTCGTTAGTTATATCTCAGAGTATTTAAAAACAATATTATTGGGGGACACGTTAAACTCGTTAAGAGTATTTCTAAACGTGAGATGAAAATGTCATGCTGTTGGGAGGAGTTGAATATCTTTCAAACATGTATCGCGTAATAACGATCGATTCTTCGACGAAATGAATTACAATTAATCATCGTACATGGAATGTCTCAACCGTCATCTTCATGATTTACACGATATGAAAATTTTTCTGTTTTCTCTTTACCTCTTGCAACGTTATCGCATTTTATTCGTTATATTTGTGAATGGGTGGGCGGTTGATTCTATGTGATACACGGTGTGGGTGGATATGGTAAGCGTGCGTCACGATGATTAATTAATCCATATAAAATTATTACCAGAAGAAAAAAAACACATGCTCAGACATAGGATGTGATATAGCGTAGAACGCTTCAAGGGTTTTGCATGAAAATCCTGAGTCGCGGATCTTCTCTTCGAATAGTCATAAATAAAGTAGTTCGCGTTTTCGATTGAAAAGACATTAAGCGTACTCGTTATAATGTAATTAAGTGATCTATCTGTGCATATATTTGCACGCGCGCGTGCGCGCGCGCACACACACAGGCACACACATACACACGCGCGAATCACATAGCGAACGTTCAGGAGCTCCGTTGAATTTCGAAATATTTATTGTTTCTTATGCTCCTTGATAATGCTTGCGATTTGCCAACATATGTATATAAGAAAAAGATTGATATATATATATATATATATATCACATTTTTCTCTATTAAAATACACGCGCTTTTTCACAAGAGCGATGTGCTTCGGCAGTTGTTACGCTGTATCTGTTGCAAATATTTTTGAACTTTGTACAATTACGAAAATACAATCGCTCTGTTAATATTATATAATATATCCGATTTGATCGCCGATTCTAATAACAACTAATATTTCGCTGAAGTTAAAATTAATGCGTATACGTCGGCACAGATTACTGTTTAAATGTGCACTAAGCTTAACGATAACGCGTGTGTGTATACATATATTTGTCTCACAATTAATGCCATATTTTGTTGCCATATACAAAAGGGAGACGCGAAGTTGAATGCTCCGACCATTTAGAAATATGCCAAAGCACATCGAAATTGCAAGCTTTTGTGTATTTATGCTTAAATCTATTCGTGATGCATCGTTACGGGTAATTCACGAGATACAAGATATAATACCTGAGCAAATATCGTACACGTTAATCCTTAAGAGAGTAAAGCGAGAAGAGAGGAATATTAACGTAAGGATAATTGTTGAGTACAGTCAGAGTCACGATTAGCATTATTCTAATACCATTGTGCAGCGTAACGTATAAACGTACATCCAATTTAATCGTTTCAAGCACTATAAACGTCAGAATGAATAGATCGTGTCCAAGTAACAAGAATAACTCGATCGTTTTGGATCATTTATCATTTTTCTTGCTATCAACTACATCCATCATCCTTTAACTATCGATGTAAATCTACTCGTTTGAGCAATGCACCACAATTTAGGATTATAATTTCGATTGAACATTTTATTTTAACGAATTTTCCTCCTTACGAGTATAAAAGAAAACGTCGGTAGCGTTAAGTAAAGTTAGCCCCTTTACGAAGGCTATAGTACTTCAATTTGACATATCAAGTATTAAGCATTGCGTGTGGAAAAGTGTTCGTCGTTAGTCTACGTACTTGACTTGATTTAGAGTTAGGCTTAGTTTAACGAGATAGCTTACATATATTTCTGTACTCGATGGAGTTCACCGTTTAACAATTTAACAATTTAAACATTTTTTATCGATAACGATACGATTTATTTATCGAAGAACTCTTTTGATCTGCGTGTTTCTATCAACGAATTACGCGTATACACCGTCGAATTGCCAAAATTGTCTATACTTCGTTTGACCAAATTTTTGTATTATTAACGAGTATAGGTGGAATTAGTTATTCAAAAGATATCTTATATAACAGAAGAAAAAAATATTTCAAAGAGAAACGACTCCACTACTTGTCTTCCTTCGAATTATGTAATTCGTTTATAGTAAGATTAAAGAAAAAACAAAAAAATAACAAAATGTAGAAGGACTTGATTCGAGAGGCGCTGTTCGAATTTGGAATAATCACATTTAATAGATTAATTTTCATTGCGGCTAATGACCAAGACATTTGCCTAGAACACGAATGCGAGGCCTGAATTAGAATACAATCATCGAGCATTGTACCGAGTCGTTCCGAGTAACGAGTATAATTGCTAGAGCCAGATAAAAAAAGACGTTTACTGTTATATCGTCGTGTTAGCACTATTATTATGCACGAACTAAACATTTTGTAAGACATAGCGGATAACAATAGTAGCGGATACTTAGCGTCATTATCCCGAGACAACTAATCTATTACTAGTCTAATACCGGTAGCTTCGATATTTTTAATTGGTATACATTGAAAATGGATGGATGAAGATCATCGACGATTATTCGCGTTTGTATCACAGAATTATGGATGTTTTACCTTCGCACCGATTTATTTAATTTAATTTTGATCGCTCAGGATCGGAACACCGATGATTATTTAACGAATTACGTTTATGTCTTTTTTTATCGAATACTTTATAGATCGTGAAGTACAATCTTAATTTTTCACTGATTTTATCGTTCATCTGCGAGTCGAGAATCATCATGAAGGACTAAGGAAATTTCTACACAAAATGTTCGTTAAAGGGGAATGAAAAAAGAAAATGGAAAAAAAAAAGAGATAAAACGCCAGTGGCAGAGATTCGACAAATTCTTTGCTACACGCGCACGCTAAATGCATACAAACGCTTACGTTCGAAGCCTTGCGTAAATAAAATTTATAGTCACGATAATGATGGTATGGGAGCGTAAACAATTAATTGCCCATGACTCGGCGACCATAATCGTGTGTAACGATGTCGTGAAAATGAAGAAAAACGAATGGAACGGGCAATAACTCAATTAACACACGATTTGTACGATATAATTGTTACTGTCGGTTAAGAAATGGCGAAGTAACCTTTACGAGACAAAGAGCAAGAAATGAGTCAATCGGCCGTGTCGATCACGCGTGATATTCTTTGATCGATTCTTTCGTAACGATATCAGTGTTACGAAACTTTTCTAAATTTTATTTTCTAATCTCCCAACGCTTTTCCATAAATCGTTCGATTGCACATCGTGAGTCTTCATTGATGCTTCGTGCCGATCGTATTATTTTTTTTTTATAATGATTATGTCCGACAATAGGATTTGGTAAAAAGAAAGAAGCGTTTATAGTCTAAAGTATTATAAAATATCTAAACTGACGAAAAGTCATTCGTACGACGAAAGAGAATAGCGAATGTTGGAAGGTTACTTGGCTAAAAGAATTTCAAAATAACACTACGAAAATATTCCACTGTAACGAGATATAGACACACGTGGTATGATGACACACAGAGACAGAGATATACGTACACAGTTTTATTGCAATATAAATGTGTATATAGGAGATAACATGTTATAGAATATACATAGATATATATATATATAAATATATTATAAAAATGAATAAGGATAAGAAAGAATTAAAAAAGAAAAAGAATTATCCTTTGCGAGCGTTTGGGCACGCATTTCCGCCGGGGACAATTGTGTCCGAGATTAAAAAAAAGAAAAAAGAAGTAAAAGGAAAGACATTACTTACGGCTTCTCTCGATACTTGCTAATTAACTGCTACTAATATCCCCGTACGCAGGGATGCGTATTCGCGTTTCGTGTGTATATTTTTCTTGTAAAACCTAATACTTCGAAACATCGAAGATGTATTTCTTTTCATAGCACCCAGGACGATATACGTGAAGTATATTCAATAATTGTAGTAATTTCGCAACATTTTTAAGCATCTTGAAAGGACTGTCGTACGTTCGTGTATATCAGCAAACTCATTAAAAATAAGTATCATTAGAAGAACAACAATAATAATAAAAACTCGTTCGAAAGTCCTTCCAAAATATTCGTCACGCTTGCCCGTGTTTGTTTTTAAGCCTCGCAGCATGTTAATTGTCATAAAAATTGTATTCCGTTGATTTCCTAGAAATTCATCTTTAAGTAAATGTTGCTGTACCTACAAGCGCTACGATCGATGACGATTACCTTAACCATTTATCGTGGCTTTGTGTTAAACGATCCTGAAAATGCATTTTTTGTCTATAATCTTTGTATCCTAATAGTACTAACGTTTATTGGCTATTCCTGCTTTACTACGATTGTCCCGTTAATGTTATTGTTCATTTTTATCGTCCACTTCGAAAGTGCCGTACTATAAACTTCCATAGAAATTATTATCACGATTTTATGACCGTTCGTTTTCGAGGCAATTTTTTTTTCTTTTCTTTAAACCCTTCTTGATATAATATCTCTTGGCCCTAAACATCGGTATACGCTATTATATATCATCTTTCGCGCTTAGAAATTCTTGCAAAGAAAAGGAGTATTCATTATATGTGTATGTTGTAGGCGTCCCGTACCTAATATTCCTCCCCGAATTCCTGATAGACCGTACTCCGGCCGACTAAACTGAGATAGTGCAGCATCAAGAACTCAGGACACACCGGTGCAGCTCCGTCCGAGGAGAGAAGGGAAAATCTACTCCCGCGAATCGAAACGAGAATGGATGAAAAAGGCAGACGACGAAAAGGAAAATAACGACATCGACGGGAAATAATAACGAAGCTAGAGCCTAGCAGCTTCCCGTGAGGAATATCGTTGTCGTCCGAGCTTTACCCTCCTCCTATCTCGACGACCCTATTGTACAAATTTCTTCTCCTTAATTTTTTTATTCTCTTTTACTTCCGTAACACGCACACGGAGATTAAAAAACGAAGGAAAGGCGGAAGGAGGAGAGAAACCAATGAGAAACTATTTAAGGAGGTGGAACAAGGCTGTGCCACGAAAACGGAGGAGAAAGGGGGACATTGAATATCGAGTTGGGGACAGCAGCGGAACAGTCATTGTTGGACGCAAACATTATCGTCCGAGGGACACGTGCAAACGTTCTATATCAAATTGAATGAGGCAAGAGATGATTCGATCGTTCGTGTCCACTTCTTTCTCCGGTACTTCGTCTTCTACCTAGCGATAGACGATCACTTCGAATCCTTTTGGAATGTTATTCGAAATCGGAGGTTCTTGGAGATCTTGAATATTTCAAAAGAATCGACATGCTCGGTGAATCTTAGAGTTCTTAGATTTTCGCCGAGAAATTATTTTTCTTTGATATATGAACATTTTTGAAGGCACTTGGATTCACTGAGAATGTTGATTTTTGTTAAATTTTTTTTATCTTCCAAAACGTTCGACTTCGAATAATTATCGAAATTATTCGAAATTCTTTTACGGTGATCGAACCATACGAAAGCTCGCAAGAGAGAAAGTATCGAACGTCTATCGCTACTTCTTTATTTATGCAACTAGACTACTCGTTTAGGTAATACGTTAAGTTTCTACTTTGATAATCAATGCACGTAGTAAAGTCGCGAACTCGCTTCGTTATCCATCGAGTGGCGAATAACGTGAAACGATTTATATTAATAATGACGGATCATCGAATTGGTAAACACGTTTCGTGTGCGTTTCCGAGGGAATGTCGGTAGTCGTTGGAAAACGATCAGTATTATTAAATGCGTTGAACGAACGAAGATAACTCAAACGTAATTTATTTTACCTTTATACCGAGACGCAATCCAGGCAATAATCACGTATACTTTCTTTTCATCGTTACGATAATTATTATAATCTAATTGACGATCTTTGAAAATGTATCGCGTGGTATTTCGTTGACGAGAACACGAAGATTTTTTATATTTTTCTTAATATTCACGACTGATGTTTCCTTGCCCTGAGATGTCTAGGCCCTAAAAATTGTTTTTTAGATAGAAGAGAGTACTATGTATGGAGAGGAGCGTAAACAACCCAATTACCTCGATATTAGAGTCGCCGTAGAGAGACTTTTTATCTACGGTGCTTCTGGAAAACGATAGGGACAAAAAAGGTGAGCGCCACGAGCATTCCAGAAAACGTTTATTATCGAAATAAAAGTTTTAATACTAAAGACACACCACTTTCCGTTCATCTCGTGCTAATTTATTTACTTGAACGAATTTTGTATCGATGCCATTCTAGTATCTTTCTTTTTAAGCTTCGATTAAGATAAGATTATTCGTATTTGTGACAACGAATTTTGGAACAAATTCTTTGACGGTAATACATGATAGATTATTTTAGGTATACTTGAACTTTAGTCTTGTCTCTTTTTTTACTACTGCTGTGTGCGCAACGTTGACACTTTGTATGTATTTTTATTTGTTATTGTTACATCTTAATGTTAAATCGTGATTGCCACATATGTATATACACATATGCATATGCGACCAATAAAAACGCCAAATAAACTATCGTGCGTCACTGGATTAATGGTCATTTAATAAGTACGAAAACGTCGAATAATGTTGTACATAGTCATTGCATTAATAGTATTACGTGTACGTGTATAACGTGCTAAGAAAGAATTTTGTATTACCAAACGATACTTGCTAAAAAAAAGCCGATCCGTTAGGAATATGTGACATTGACTGACGACAAATGTATGATATACGAAATAAATGATATTTAATACGAACGCATATGTATATGTATATAACAGGACCTCGCACGAGGCTTCTCTTAACTTTCCACATCATCGATATTTCAAAAATATTTGTACAAAGTTTCTAATCTTTTTCAAGGTAGGAATATAATATTTATTAAAATATCAAAATTCACATTCAACGAGACTATAATTATATAAAATCTTAACGCTCATTACGTTCGCCGATAGATAGTAATAATAACGCCACAATGACGAGTCTATTTAAAGAAGATGGATCGATAGATGGATTTTCCTTAGAGCAAGACGTTTAAGCGCACAAGTTTTCAGATAAAAGCAAATCCCACGCTATTTCGTCCTTCGAAGCGATCCGAGAGCTTATTAAAATATGAATTCTTACTATAAAATATGAATACGCTTACATAAACGTTATCTTAAAATGTTATAAAAAAACACAAGAGCGGCATTTAAAAAGCTCGGAACTCGATGATACGCAATTACCTATTTTTTTTTTTATAATTAATAGATCTAAAGTTCAATTTGTTTGCATACCACGTTCGCTCGCTCTAATTGCGTTTTTTGTGCTCCTTACGCATAAACGCGGATAAATAGCGAATAATTTATAACACCATCTCCGACGAAGAACGCTCCAATATAATTTATTAGAAGAACAACAATAATTAATAAATGTACATAGAGAATGTTTACAAAACACTTACATATGAATCAAACGTACCCCGTTCGATATATATTATAGTTTCTTATTTACACGTGTGCTCCGCAGGTAACATGTATATACACATACACGTTATCTTATCTTAAGGATATATGATATAACCGTTTCGCTTAATATCCACGAATCATCTCATTCGTTTGTGTCTAGATCACCTAGACATATCGTAAACTTTGTCACCTAGACTTTTGTAAACTTTTCAATAGGAAATTCACGGTGCTTCGATATAACTAATGAATTTGTACGTAGAGTTAGCTCACTTCGGACTAACTTCATCATCGAAGCGTAAGCCCTCGGTGAAGTGTAAAATTTTTTGTTCTTCTCTTCTTTTGTAAGGATATAGTTCTCCAACTTGTGCAGGTACATCGTCCAACGATAACATCGTTCGTTATTAATTATAGTTCTTCTACGCAATCGGAAGAGATTATTGAAAAGTAGAGAATTGACGAATATCGACGGAACCTCGGTTGCGATGACGTAAAGTGTGCAGTCGATTCGCAAAAAACGTTCTCACAGGTTTGAGACGTTGTTAATCATTCTTTAAACTCTCCATGTGTTTGGTGAGAGCCTCCTGGGATGTTTGAATAAATGACGTGTTCATAACTTCGTACGATTTATCGATTAATTCCTGAATATTGTCTTTGGTCATGCCTTCCGTAGAAATGGGAGGTAAAATGGTAATATAACCAGTACCTGGCATAAAATACACGAGAAATTGTTAAACGATGCGTAGAAATAATTCGAGCGGCTTATCGAACTGAACGTGTGGAAATATTATTTATAAAAGAAGCAAAAATTATCGTACCGGAATCGAATCTCTTCGATTTGTTGTTCAAAAAGAAGTATTTCGACACGACGACCGGTTGAATAGGCACTTGCGATGATATACCTAAATGAAAGGGTCCTTTTTTGAAGGGTATCAGCGTGTTGCCGCTATGCCGTTTTCCTTCTGGGAAGAATATAAGTTTCATCTAAAAGGAAACATCAAAACGCGCTATCAAAATGAACACGTTATTGGTAACGTCACTCGACATTTTACGTGTTACAAATCGTAGAAAAAAAAAATTACCTTAGCCTCTTTTATATACCGAGACGTTGAATTTATGACCCTACGCGATTCCTCGATGTTTTGCCTGTTGATGAAAATCGTTCCCCATAGCCAGGAAGCGAGACCGAACGGTCCAAAATATAAAATTTCCTTTTTCGAGATGACCACGCATCTTTCCAAGACCGGCCACAATTCTGCCAGAACTAAAAACAAATTAACCGCATATGATTAGTCGAGCGATTTGTATGTACAAATACTCTCTCTTTCTCCCACCTTACCTCCCAGATCCAACATACTCTGATGATTTATCAACACGACACAACCCGAGTCTCGAACGATGTTCTCTTTTCCGCGTACCTCAAACTTTATTCCTAACACTCTACGATATGTCTGTCTCAAAAGCCAAGCAGGTACTCTAAAAATACACGAAAAAGGCTCGTTCAAAGTATCGTTCTTTGGAGATGGAGATTATCTCTCTCTTTTACTTACAACGCGTTTTTCCAAGATCCGATATTAAGGAACATAAATGGCAAATAAATCACTGTAAATACCAGGCACGCTATCCCGAAGATCGCAAACTTGGCCCGGTATCGAAAACCCTCGTTTATGGCGCATATCATTACTAGGAGAAGGACCAGTGCAACTCCGACGCTGGTACAAGAAACGCTTAACATCCTGAAATCATGACGCCAACAATATTTAAAAGAAAGAAGAAAGGAAACGGGAACACGAGACGACGCGTGGAAATACAACGTTTAATCGACAATTTAAATTAACAAACTCGACTCCGAGGCTTCCCCTGTTCCCCCCTCTTTGTTTTTTATTGACGTAATAAGGAATTTATAACTCGCTGCGTTTTAAGTAATTTCTATTGAGACGACGACGGGCTAACGTCTCAAAACGAATACATTTATACCTGGTTCGTCGAGTACAATAGCGAACAAGGACACACTTCCGCTTATTCGACTCCTTTTCTATTTCGTTACCGACAAAGAGAGCACTGATTCGCCAATTAAATGATTTCAGTCGACACTACGGAGCGCGCACCGGAAGAGACATTGCAAATTTGCCCGCTGTATCAAGAACGTTTTTCTTCAAACACGATTATAGCGTCGCGCTGTCGCCTCCATTTTTTCTTATTATTGAATACTAATTGCAGTCTAACATTCGTCATTATCATAACAACATAAATTCTCTCTCCCAACGGCAGTATTAAACACCTCTAACCTTTGTTAAAACATTATTCAAAGTTTTTTTATATTTGTTTCTAACACGATTACTAGAATTAGTATTACAAACGCTATGAAATTATGAATAAATTTTAAAGAAATAACGCGATATCATTTGTGCGATGTTACGATCGTTGTTTCTAAATTAATTATATACACGCATACACACCTATAACTTTTATACTCTATAAATGTTAAAAGTTCGTTCATTGTAAAAAAATAAAATAATTTAATTAAGAAAACGTGCGAATAGTGTCTAACGTTAACGCGAATACGCGCGAAAATTTTCAAAGCGTACCGACTCGCAAATGTTTCGCATCTTGCACGAACAGATGTTCGTTATCGTGATTCGTCGTTAACGCGCGAAAAACGTTCATGCTAACATTGTTCTTCCTGGTATAGTTTATCATCGTTCCGTCGCTAATCGAAGATGCCGGCAAGCATCGATCGAAATATCTCCGTTATGACAACTTGACGATCTCGCCAATCCATTTCCGAGATCGTTCAAAGACCTCGTGCCCGCCTTTTTCTTCGCGCACTCATCGACCACGTGAAATCGAGATTATTTTTATTTCTTTTTTAAACGATTATTCGCTCTCGCCATCCTGCTTGCTAGTGTTTTCCAGTGACTTTACGCAATTTAGCGATAACGCTTTTCTTGCGAGTCTAGTATTTGCACGAAGTATTATTTTTGACGGTGCTCCTGTCATCGTATTTTTTTCCCTCAAATTTTGAACTTTGCATAACTATCGATTGTTTTGTATAATCATTCGGTCAAGTTCAACCATGCTTCGTCACTCGATCGTCGTTCTAACGTTTCAAACGAAATACGTACGCTCGACGTATTCATATATGTAAATTTTACATTGATTATTCGTGAAATTTAAAATCGCATCGAGAAAATAAAAGTCACTGTTCTAGGACGAAATAATCTAAAATAAATATAGATCTCTGTCGAACGTAAATAAGATGATCAAAGATCGCGTCAGTGGGAAATAATCCCAAATGCGAACCTATTTGTACGCATTCTTCGGAGCAGAAATTATACTTCGTACAATTCTCGAAAAGATCTATCGAATAACCACTTCGAGATTGGTAAAATGGTTCTTTCGATAAATTCGAAATTTAATTTCTATACGGTTTATTTAAGAGTTTTCCAAAAGTGACGGGCTATGCGAGTCGGTCGTTGTACGGTAAACCAAGTTTCATCGCAACAGCGATTTCATTGTTTTTCTAAGGGTATCCTTCCATTTAATTGATTTTTAAATAAATTTTTAAACAATATACAACGATAATGTTGTCACTTTACGCAATACAGCTGACGAAAGACGCAGTACTCTTTTAGTGCCACTATTGTAACTGTCAATGAGGAACACTATCTACTCACATGTTGAAAGATTTCGCCTGTTAAAATAATTACGAAAAAGCGTTACGTCCACGTTAAATCCGTCCAAAAATTAAGACAGAGAATTTTCAACCCACGACCAACAAAGCAGTCTACTCCTTACTGAAGGGACAGAAACAAACACGTGCGCGTGTGTCGAGGATCGTCGCGCGCATCTTTATATTCTATATTCTCGTTCTCTCTTTCTCCCTCTATCTCTCTTCCTCCATAAAGTTTTCCTTTAGTATCATACGACACACATACGCGCACATATCTAAGCTACATTTTTTAAGGGGGCGATTGAAGAGACACCAGTGGCTGCATTAGGTACTTCGTTTCCTTTTCAAATGTCAAATAATATCGCTCGATTTATATAAATCGAATCTAAAGATTCGCCTAAACGTTATTTTTACGTCGATTACAAACAACGTTGTTTATCTATTTTCAACAAATGCCATGCTTATTCGATTAGCCCTCTATTGGTTATAATAAACTCAGGAAAATACAACGTGCCAATAAACGTAATTTAAAACTTATTATTCAAAGTTCCCACCTCTTTTTTATCTGGGAAAGATGCACGATTAGGATAACATCTTTGTTTAATGAAAACGTGCGATAAAAGTTATCGCGAGAGTGGTTAGTATTTAACATTGTTTTTCACCGTTTAACAGCGAATTGTTCAACATGTGATATACATCGTTTTTAACATAATCGCATCGTTATTGAAAACAATTGTTCCTAAGTACATTGCTAAATGTAAACAAAATAGTGTAAAGGATCTCTATTATTTGTGATATACCAAAGAGGTGAGGTTCAATGCAATAAAGAAATAAAATAAATAGAAAAGACATTTGCCGAGGTAACACAATTCATACTAACCTTAATATGCGGCATTTCGTTTGTAAATTACTAACAAACTTATACGTGGTTAATAGTTGAAATATATCGTTTAAACGAAATGAATTTCACTAATGTAGACGAAATGGATAATCTGTTTATCTCTATGATTTGGTCAATGCTTCAACATATCTGTTCCTTCAGCCATCATAATAACTTCTTTACTATAAAAAGTATTACAATTGTATAACAAATACTTTTAAGTATTTACTGTTTGTTGGAATAAAAATAAATACTTTTATTATCTGTATCTTTCATTTTATATTGTAATTTATAGAAACAGGGAACAAATTATCGATACACGATAAGCCATACAAAACAAGGATCTATACAAAATGATGTACGACCAAAATTCCTTAATTGATAAAGATGATCCTCGTATTACCGAATTGTTTAGTAAAACTTTTTTACTAGCAATGGGTGAAGATTATCTCTTACCTAGTCAAGAGTGTATGTTTAGAGAAAGTTCATGGGAGATTAACGATTTACAAATATTGAAAGATCAATTAAATGAAGTAAAAAACCGCTTAAATAGTTATAACTTAAATGAGTGGCATATGCATACTAGTAAAAGAAACAAAGCAGGACAAGTTCACCATCGTGTACGCAGAGATATTAGACCAGAATTTCTAACACAAGCCTGGTGCAAATTTTATGAAATATTAAGTTTCTTTGATGTTGTACCACAAGATGAAATTTCAAAGAACTATAATTGTTTTACTTCTGTACACTTATGCGAAGCTCCTGGAGCTTTTGTAACGTCTTTAAATCATTGGTTGAAAACAAATACAGATTTCAAGTGGAATTGGTTAGCTACGACGTTAAATCCATATTACGAAGGGAATCCTTTGTCTAGAATGATTAACGACGAACGCTTTATCAGACATACATTAGACCATTGGGATTTTGGTGAAGATAATACAGGAAATCTGATGAATTTGAAGAATTTGGATAAACTTGTGGAAAAAGCAAAAGTAAATGATGATGTATTGTTAATTACGGCAGATGGGAGTATAGACTGTGTGGATGTTCCTGGAGAACAGGAGATAGTTGTGTCTCACTTGCATTACTGTGAAACAGTTGCTGCATTACACTTATTAAATAAAGGAGGAAGTTTTGTAATAAAAATATTTACCACTTTTGAGCATACTTCTGTATGCTTACTTTATTTATTATCTTGTTGTTTTTACAAAGTTTTTGTAACAAAACCAGCTACTAGTAAAGAAGGAAATTCAGAAACTTATGTTGTTTGTATGAATTTTAAAGGATATGCATATGTAGCACCTTATCTACAAACATTAAGGAAGTATTATGAATCTGGTTCTAAAGCAGCAATGTTTTGTAAAAAAGATATTCACCCTTACTTCATAGCAAAAGTAATTAACTGTGCTGAGTTTTTCAAAAAAATACAAACTTGTGTCATAATGAGCAACATAATAACTTTCTCTTCAAATAATGAAGTTGACGATAGAGTTGTAGAAGAAGTAAAAGTCATACAAGAACTAGTTGCTGAAAAATATATTAATGATTGCAAATTAAAGCAATTACCACCTGATTGTGAAATAGTTGGGAAAGATGAATTAAGAAAAACATTTACTATAGACTTCTTGAAGAGGCAATATTGTGAATCATATGACAAGCGTCGTGAAAATGCTAACATGCCACTAGTGCATCGTTTATTAGAATATCGGGATGTAATCAAGGAAATCTTTGATGAAGTACCAATGTGCGAACTAAGTCATGTAAGTTTATACTAGTAGTTAGTAATTTTAAATTGATATCCTTGTATCCATGTAAAATTGTACCATCAAATTTTCTTTTATCATCAAAACAAAGTATCATATTTCTTTTGTAGTTTCAGTCCTCCGATGAGAAACCTATTCATGAATTCGTCATAGGAAAATCATTTCATAAAATATATAACTCAAGATTTTGTGAAAGAAGAATTCTAAATATAAAAATTGATGTAGAAGATATTTTGGATAAACTGCGTTTGAAAAAACATTTTCCCTCTGATGAAGATACAGATTATCTATTACAACAAATATGCAGAACATCAGACTATAAAACATTAATTTTACGATATACAAGCATTTATGATAGTTCCAGAATTATTTCAAAACTTTGGGAACAAATACAAATACTTTCGGATGGAGATAGCCTTGTCTTAATTGGTTATTCTTTACTAACACACTTAAATGTTAGCCTCCTGTATCTTTTGCATTATGCATTTCGCATTTTGAAATTAAAACCTCATGATAAAGTAGGATGTTTAATCATTTTGAAACACTATAAAAACGATGCAGATATACTACGACTTTGGAAGAAAATTATTAGTACTGAGAATGAATTACGAAACGAAGGCAAAGCTACCTTATCTTTTATACCTGTGACATGTTTATATGGTAAGATATAACAATATAACCAATGTATTACATCTCTTGAAGAATAGATTGAGAAATATATTTGTTTCTTGTAGATTGGGATGCATATCGCACAATTGTGAAGTGTAATAATTGGATTATTAAAACATATCTTAATTATGTCATGGATAATACACTAAAGAGCATCAATCCATGCTAGTGACTGTAAAAAAAAAAGATCTTGTACACAGTGACATATATACAATAAATATGTGTACTTTTCCAATATGATCAACTACCAAGGTGTATATTTTTGTTCTGTTATGCTTAGAAATTGGTTACAACCTGTATTTTTTTTATGAATTCAAAAAGATTATAACTCAAACAGTATTAATAAAAGTATTAATATGATATAAACAAGACATTTTTATTATAAAATCCAAAAAACATAAAACTCTTGAATGAATCATCTTTAATGTATTAAGCATTGACCTACATTTCTACATTTGGAAAAGTTGGAGATTCAGAACAAACTTGACACAGTTTAGTACTATGAAAAGAAAGTATAAGTACAAAATATATAATAGTGTGAGCCTCGGCTGTCTTTTGATCTAATGTAAGAATTAGCAATATACGTTAATGTTTATTATTGTTTGTCTGTACATTTCATAGATACAAGTTGGGTAACATAATGAAGTATCAGATGATATTTAATAATATACGTTCATTTTCTACTAAAAATATTATACCAAAAATATGCATTGTTGGTGCAGGGCCTGCAGGTTTTTATGCAGCACAACAATTGATAAAGGTATAAATAATAATTATAAGCTGCTGAAATAAAAAGTACATTTATAAAACCTAAAATTTTATTTTAGATATCAAAAGATATAAGAGTTGATATATTAGAAAGACTACCTGTTCCGTTTGGTTTAGTACGTTATGGTGTAGCACCGGATCATCCTGAAGTAAAAAATGTCATTAACACGTTTCATAAAATTGCAATGAATCCACGTGTTCAATTTATTGGTAATGTTGATGTTGGAAAAGATATTACAGTTAATCAGTTACAAGAAATATATCATGCTGTGTTACTTGTAAGTAATATGATTGTTTTGTTAATGTAATGCTATATTTATTATTATTATTTTCATGTACTACTGCTTATAGTTATCAACGTATAGTTGTATTCAATATTTTAGACATATGGAGCAGAAGAAGATAAATTACTTGGAATTCCAGGAGAAAACTTGAATAATGTAATATCAGGACGGCAATTTGTAGGATGGTACAATGGTGTACCTAAAGATAAAAACTTAAATATAAATTTAGATGTAGAAGAAGCTGTTATATTGGGTCAAGGTAATGTGGCAATAGATATCGCAAGAATTCTTTTGACCCCTATCGACCGTCTCAAGGTATAGATATAATTGCAATTACTAGTTTTACTTTAGATTATCAAAATTATTTATCTTGTGTCATTTCTCATCTTTTAATGTTTTCAGCATACCGATATAACAACACATGCGCTGGAACATCTTTCAAACAGTAAAATACGTAAAGTTTGGCTGATAGGAAGAAGAGGGCCATTGCAAGCTGCATTTACTATTGCAGAATTACGAGAAATCTTAAAACTTGAAAATTGTAATACATTTTGGCGTGCAAACGATTTTGTTGGAATAAATGAAATTGTTCCTACATTGGCAAGACCAAGAAAACGATTAACAGAGCTTATGTTAAAATCGTTAAATGAACAATCTGTAAATTGCACAACTGTTAAAAAAGAACTGTATCCAATATTTCTGAGAAGTCCCCTAGAATTTCTTGGTTCTAGAACTGTTGAGAAGATAAAGCTATCAGTGAATAAACTTGAAGGTGATAATATACATACACAAAAAGCAAAACCAACAGGTATATTAGAAGAAATATCGTGTGGTATTGCTTTTCGAAGCATTGGATACAAATCCATACAAATAGATGCATCAATACCATTTGAGGATAAATATGGTCGTGTACAAAATTCAGTGGGAAAAGTGAAGGAAAATATCTATGCTGCTGGTTGGGTAGCTACTGGACCTGTTGGTGTAATACTATCTACAATGACTAATGCATTTGAAATTGCTTCAATTTTAGGTAAAGAGCTTATGGTTAAAGAAATAAAACCAGGTTCTGAGGAACTTAAAAAAATTCTTGACTCAAAAGGTATTAGTACAGTATCATATAGTGGTTGGGAAAAGATAAATCAAGTAGAGCAACAAAGAGGAAAAGAAATGGGTAAACCAAGAGAAAAAATAGTTGATATATCAGAAATGTTAAACATTGCATCGAATTAATATTTTTATTATTTTTCTGTAACATATTATACAAAATAAAGTATAAAAGTATATCCTTGTACTACGTACCTGTGTGCATGCGTCGTGTACGAGTGTACACACGCACACACTTATCAATCACTGGAAAGAGTATTTCCATAACCTTTTTTTATATTAATCCTATTTTATCTTGTTATCTATGTGTAAAAGGTTAAGGGTCATAAAGGAAATAAATGCAATTGTAAAAATATAAATTCACACACTTGTATGTACAGTATAAACATTACTATTCTTGCTTACTTTCGACTGTAACCTATAAAATTCTTCACGTATAGGCAGTTTGTAAATAAGTACTGATAAATTAGATAGTTTTTATTCGTTAAAAAATTTGCAACTAAAGAATGAATAATAATTACAAATTAAATGAAAGGTGTTTGTTTTAACTGTTTACGTATTTCTATAAAAACAATGGGTTAAATTGGTAAGAGACACTGACGATGCGGGTGCTTGCGAATGCCAGATTTATTTTTTTACAAAATTCTACTTGTTCTTGTAGTTAATTTTTTCGATACTTATTTTTAAGCATTTCTTGTGAATATTATTAATTGTAATTTTTTATTCGTATTGTAATTTTACGCGTTATATCATAATTTTTGTATTAGGTATATGTATACAGCTAAAGATATTATAATAACTATGTAAATTTGTTAAAATTGTCAATTTATTTTTAATGAAAAAATATGAATAATACGATTTAAATGAAAAATACGCTATTATTTTTTCTATTAATTTAAAATCCAACAATTTATTCATTGCATTGCATCCATTAATTGCGTTTTTCAGTATAAAAATTAAAAGATTCATATTCAATATGAATTTACAAGAACCAAAAAGAAAATCAAGGACAAGAGTACAACATAAATCTCCTTTTCCAATTGCATTAAGTGAAACAGAAGAATGGGTGATTTATACAGCTTATCTTACAGATGTAGGATCTTGCATTACCGATCCAGATGAAATCATAGCAGTACATTCCATGGTTTGTTATTATCTTATAAATGTGTCCTTTGAAACAAACACTGATTTAAATTTTTAATTTTTGCAATCATTTAGGGATTCTTTGGTAAAGGATCTTTATCAAGAAGTTATCCATCATTTGGGAAAGCTCGATATGGTGCACCACCACTTGTCAGAAATAGGCAATGGGTACGCCGACAAGAATGGTTACAAGAAGTTAAGCTACTTGATACAGAATTTTATCAAGATAACAACTCTAATGAAAATACTAAGGAATCTATGGTCAAAGAAAATAGTGATTTTGATGCATCAAACCTGTTTATAGATGCAAGGAAACAAAAAGGTATAATTTCTACACAAAGTTTTAAATTAGAATATTATAAAAGGATAGATTTACTAATTTTTTTATTTAATATATTTCTACTTTTAATAATGTTTCTGGTTTAGAAAAAGAACTATTCAATAATGAAGAGAAACGTGAAGAGACAGATATTATGGAAATTCATATAAATGTACCTAATGTAACAAAAAATGGAAGCAATGCACAAATAATTAATGATGAGGTCTGTGAAATGGTTCCTTCTTCCTCTGAAGATGACAACATATGTGTAATCATAAATAAAGGGTTGGAAAAAAGTTACAACAAATCAGTTGTTGAAAAAAGTAAAGAAAAGAGTTTGGAAGATCAACACATAGATTTCAATAATTCAGATAATTGCAATTCAATATCAACAAGTATGCATTTTGAAAATAAGAAACACGATGTACAGGGGCAATTATTAGTTTTGCCAGATAGTGATTCTGAAACAGAAAATTATCTCAAAAATATTAAACCAAGAATCGAATGTGAAAGTTTCCCAGTCAAAGAATCTTTACATTTGACTTTTGAAGAAACTTTTTTCCTTATGTTTGGTTTAGGTTGTTTACAATTAATACACTTTGATGGTACTTCAATGGACATTAATAGTACTTGGTTATATTTTTGCAAAGAAGATAAAAATTTTGTACAAAAATATGTCGTGTACCATTATTTCAGAAGCAAAGGTTGGGTTGTTAAACCAGGTCTTAAGTATGGAGGAGATTTTTGTTAGTATTACATTTGTTTAAGTAACTTATACAAATAAATTTACAGCTATAGATAATTATTCTCAATTTTAATAATTTTAGCATTGTACAAACAAGGACCACCATTTTATCATGCCTCTTACATAGTAATAATAGATGTCTTGGATGCAGATTCATTGACTATAATTCCCAATAAATGTATGAGAAAGATGTCCTGGAATAACTTGTTTGGATTAGATCGTTTATCCGAAACTACTGCTAAGGTAATAAACATAAATAATAAGTAGATCCACTATATCTATTAAATTAATACCATATCTGTGATATTATGTTATCAACAATATCTTATTAATCTCTTAATTAAACAATATTAATTTTGCTAATAGGAAATATTATTTGCTCAAGTTTTGTGGCCTTCATCAATTCCTTTGAATTCTGGTCCATCCAGTCCACAACTATTGTCTGAATTCACAGTAAGAGAATTATTATGGAGGCGATGGAACCCGAAACAAAATCAAGATATAATAATTGTGGAAGAAGAAGAGGACGAGGATTCATGTTAATATTAATAAATATGTAATAATTTATTATATAATAAACTATAAATCCACTCCATTAAAAACTCCATTAAATTAATGCATTAGCTTTGTTATATTAAACAATTAAAAATTAAATAAAAATATTTGATTTTTTAAACTTATATTTCAATGTAAATATAAAGGATTTAATACTATTTACAATTTCAAAGACTAGTAAAGATGTGATTTACATTATTATATCAAATATATTTGAAACTATTTAGATTCGGTTTTTTTATATTTTTGTGGTATATTTGTTCTTCTATATTCACTTCTTCGTTGAAGGTATATTTGTTTGCATTCTTCTTGAAACTCTTTATCATTATACCACCGTTCTGAGCATTTCTGTAGTTTATTATTTTGTGCTCTGCAGTTGAAAACCATTAAAAACTTGTTTTCTTTACAACATTCTGTAAACTCTATAAAATACATATATTATGATCAAGAATATGAAAAAGTTGTGTTAACTTTATAATTTACCTTTAACTTCTGGTATACATTTTTCTTCCCTTGTTCTGTCTCGTATTATTTGAGGTATAAGTACATTTAGTTCAACTTTCCTTAAAGTTTTATCATCAGGATCACCTAAATACATACATAGAGTACTTTTTTAATAAGAAATAAAATATGGCAATTTATTAACAAAACTAAAGCCAAAGAAAAAGAATGAATCTGCTTGATTTTTTTACAAAACACAGATTATAATTTGATTAATATAGCTTATTATTAAAATTCTTCAAAAGTTAACCTCTTGCAATTATAAAGAATTATCATGTGTGCATACGTGCAGATAACCTTATATTTTTAATACAAAGATCATATGTGTATATATATATATGCAAGTAAACTCAAATGTCAATTTTAATTATTATAGCTACCTATCCCGTGAGGTCCAGCTCCGTATTTCGGTGGAATAGCTTTCGCTACATCTGTTTTTGTTTCCATTTCTAATTTTGAATAAAGTTTTGATGCCGTCGCTTCTTCCAATTCCGTCGCTCAAAAATTCGTGCTTAGCGTCCAATAGGCTGCGCTGGTGAGTGTGCACATTTGAGAGTTGTCAGTGCAACGTAAATGGTTGTTTCGTACGCTTTTTCGTGCAGTTAAATATAAAACAATAAATCAACATTTATTAAAGCAGGTTTTAATTATTTGGTATGTAATATATTTAGATGTAATATGTGAAAGGATTAAATTTGTATTTAAAATAGTCTTGAACTATTGGTTAACCTCGATTATAATAAACGTAGTTTATCGTTTGAAGTAGTTATTGTATACTAATACAAGCTTTTTAATTTAACTTAAATATTTAAGATAAAGAAAGATGGATAGACTTCTACGATTGGGTGGTGGCCTGCCAGCTCCATTAAATCAAGGACCACCAACGTCAGATGCACCTGTTGTTGATACCGCAGAACAGGTATATTCTTTACATTTTATTATAATTCACAAATTTCGTTAATATTCTAATATTTTTGTATTTCAAGGTATATATATCATCACTGGCACTCCTGAAAATGCTTAAACACGGCCGAGCTGGAGTACCAATGGAAGTAATGGGATTGATGTTAGGAGAATTTGTAGATGATTACACTGTTCGTGTAATTGATGTTTTTGCAATGCCACAAACGGGAACGGTAATAACTAGTAGTCATTTTTTTTTATAAGGATTTGCTGTGGTTAATCACTAAATTAATTTCTTTAATATTTAGGGAGTAAGCGTAGAAGCAGTCGATCCGGTATTCCAAGCCAAAATGTTGGATATGCTTAAGCAGACTGGCCGGCCAGAAATGGTAGTAGGATGGTATCATTCTCATCCAGGTTTTGGTTGCTGGTTATCTGGAGTAGATATTAATACACAGCAATCATTTGAAGCACTTAGCGAAAGAGCCGTTGCTGTTGTTATTGACCCTATCCAATCAGTAAAAGGAAAAGTTGTTATTGATGCATTTAGATTAATCAATCCTAATATGATGGTAAGCACTTTAAAATAATAGGATTTTTTTCTTATAAACCTTATATGATATTTATAATAATGTTTCAGGTTCTAGGACAAGAGCCTCGTCAAACTACATCAAATTTAGGTCATCTACAGAAACCTTCTGTTCAAGCTTTAATACATGGTTTAAACCGCCATTATTATAGCATCAGTATAAACTATCGTAAAAATGAATTAGAACAGAAGATGTTATTAAATTTACATAAAAAGACATGGATGGATGGTCTTACTCTTGCTGAATACTCAGAACATTGTAGGCTTAATGAGAATATTGTTTCTGAAATGCTTGAACTTGCCAAAAATTATAATAAGGTATATTTTATTGCTTCATCATACTATGTTACTTTAAATATAAAGTTTTAAAATACTATTTCTGAATTTATAGGCATTAGAAGATGAGGAAAAAATGACTCCAGAGCAATTAGCTATAAAAAATGTGGGAAAACAAGATCCAAAACGTCATTTAGAAGAAAAAGTGGATACACTTATGGCCACAAATATCGTACAATGTTTAGGGGCTATGCTCGATACAGTTGTATTCAAATAACTATTTCTTAACATACACATTGAAATATAATCTATAAAATAAATTTTTTAAATGAAGGTACCAGTATTTTGTATTCCCATGATTCATACAATTATAATGTGAAAATATTTTTACAATTTAGCTATATTTCTCATAACACTTTTTTATATAAACTTTTAATCAAAATAGTACATTACTTTAAAAGACATAATACATTGCCAGACAGACATTATATATAAAATCCATTCTTATTTTTTGAAAATAAGAGATAAGAAATATTATATATATGTCTAAATTAAACATTAATATAATAAAACTATAATGATATAATCAAATTGAATGTTAGGTAATGAAGACACAATGTAGCAAATATCAAATATATCTGAACTTCATTGTAGTAATGGAAAGTCACTTACAAAAATTGGAAAAATATATGATGGCTAAAGACATTTTTAGTAAATGTATTTTGTATGTACATGTGGTAATTGATGCAAAATACTAACTGCGTGTATGTCTTTATAAACGACGATTATAAATGCTCGATGAAATCATCTGTACATTACATCAGTATGTGATGCATGTATATATGTATATACATGTATATATATGTGCATCAAAATATTCAGGATATTATTGAACTTTGCATTGCAAATTGTACACAATTATTTTATGCAAAAATGTATACTATGCTATATAAAGTTCGTTTGTATAATCACATTGTTGTTTAAAGTTTAATAACATCATAGAGTAAATAATATATAATTATTCTCATCAGCATTTGGAATAAAGTATGTGACATACTTTATGGTATTTCTGTTCTTAAAATGATGAAACCATATTTACTTTCATACATAAACTCGCGAGCTGTTGTTTTCCAATATATAAAATATAAATAAACCTTCTGTATAGGTTTATACTATTCTTGATAGTTTGATCAATGTTGTCACAAAATTTTGTCTGTAATTTTAAGAATATGAAAATTAGACTAGCTGGAAGGTGGAGCTTCTTGTTCTTTATTTTTTTTCTTTTTCTTTTTCTTCTTTTCTTCTTTTACAGACACATCCTATAAAGTAAAATCATTACACTTTCGATCCATTCATCGATAACTTTATTAATTATTAAATTACGTTAGAAATTGTCTTCCTTACCATAGTTTCATCTTCTTTTACTTCAATTTTTATTGAATCATCACCTTCTATATCTTGTTTTTCCTTTTTCTTTTTCTTCTTCTCCTTTTTATCTTTCTTCTTTTCTTTTGGTGAAGCTAATTCAGAATCTTCAGTTTCCTGCTTAACTATAGTATCTGTTGTACTTGCAGCAGTTACTGTGTCCTCATACTTTCGTTTTTTACCAGCTACCTCTGCTACTCCATTATTTTCAGGCTGCAATTAATGAGATTATTTTGTATGTATGTTTACTGCAAGTTAGCATAGTCATGTATTATATTAAAAGTTTAAACACAACATAAAATTACCTTAACATCACCCGGAGTAGAATAATCAGTATAATTCTGCAACCAATCAGCTGGTGTATTTTCATTTGGTTTACCATGTTTATCCAATTTTCCTTCGATTATCATACGTTTTTTTAAAGATGCTTTAGGTCCTAGACCCCATTTCCTTGGATATGCATCTCTTTCCATGATTACACGTTTAATTTTAGCTGCCACGCCATGATCGCAAGCTGTCATTGTGGGAGATGTCATTAATGCTATACCTGTGACCAAAAAAATAAATGTTAAGAACAATAAAATAATTATTTACATTGAATAATGTACTTGTGGCACAATTTATAATGTTATGAATTCTGTGCGGCGTTGCTATGTTACTTTGAAAGTAGATTTACCAAGTGCTATAGCTTCGCCTTTTGTGGTTACAATTACAATTTCTTGGTTCAATTCAATGCCATCATCATACATCAGAATGCCTGGTAACATTATTTTGGCTCCATAACAAATTGCATTTACCTATACATTTTATGTGATCACATTAGAATATTTGCAATAATTTTTTTAGAGAAGCAATTAATACGTACAGCACTGTCCTTAACAATTATTCTTTTATGGTTTACAAGAAGTGCTTCCAATGGTTTTATTACTCTTCTTAAATAGGATTCATCTCCATGGTTATCATATAACCATTGGGCATCAAGAACATCATGCATGGTAACCATACCATCCTTTTCAGATTGAACACCAGAACGATTCCTGCGTAGTTCTTGCATTTGACAACCAGTACCCAAGAAGAGTCCAAGGTGGACACATATAGTTCTGATATAAGAACCAGCTTCACAACTGACACGAAATACTCCCATATTGCGTTCTTCATCATAATCTAGAAACCAACTGTCATATACAGTTCTAACACGCAATTGTCGTTTAACTGCAGATATAAGAGGAGGTCTTTGGAACAATGCACCACGTAACTTTTCTAATGCTTGATTTACCTATAATGTATAAATAGCAAATAACATAAATATATTTGTAAAGGCTACATATGAATTGTACTTTAATATATCTACCTTTTGAATACTTTCAGGAGCCGAATGAAGCTTAAATACTGCTACATATTCTTTTCCTGCTGATTGCTGGGATTTGGCTAATCTTGTTGCCCTATCGATACATACAATCAAACAACCAGATACTTTAGGATCCAAGGTACCTGAGTGACCAGTCTTTTCTACTTTCAAAATTCTTTTTATCCAAGCTACAACCTCATGGGAAGATGGATTGCAAGGTTTATCAAGATTAATACAACCTGATTTTATATATTCGGATAATGTACGATGAAGCGGAGTAGAACCACTTGTTAAGGGAGTAAAATGTTTTGTCCGAGTGAGCAGTTTGTCAAAATTCTATAACAAAAGAATGTTTTTCATAAGTCATATAGAAAATCCTATGCGATCACCATATTTTATCAACAATTTAAAAACAAACCTTAAATAATAGTGGCCAATCTTTACAATCTAGCTTTACTACTTCATTAGATGGTTCAATTTCACATTTCATAGCAACTTGAATCTCTCCAAGAGATTTCTTCTTATCCTTCTTGACTTTTTCTGAAATAGCAACGCTTACTTTAACCTCTTACACAACCTCAATTTGAGTTCTTTACGGATTATTATTTTGTACATGGACGCTATGATAAAAGATAAACGATTGAAGAACACTATGTAATAATAACGGTTTAACAACATCTTTGTTGATTTTTCACTTAAAAGCATAGATTACACCAGTTAAACAATCCAAGAAACACGTGTTTACCGGAACTTGGGCGCGTAAAAGGCGCGAGAAGCTATATTATTTCTGAATAAAATAATGTGAGAAGGATGACACGGATAATGTAGAAAATTTACACAGATGAATTAAATAACATTTAGATTGTAATTTACTTGGAAAAATTACCATTTTCTGCCATTTTTAAATAGTTTATATGCGTGCTTTAACGAATAAAGACGATCCCCAACCTACTCGTGACGCGCACGCTGTTCACACCGATGGACACCCACATGGACGTGAAAAGCAAACGATTACGTGCGGATCTACAACGAAGTCGATATTCTCACCTATCGATCGATATCGATTTATATCGATTCGCTGTATCATAACAAAACTTCGAAAATAATGGGCCAATTCGTGCAATGTTTAATTGTTGAAAAATATGTGTACACGCAATATGTTTTTTTCGAGTAATTAAGAAATGAAACGTCGAATAGATAAATTTTTACTCTATTTTCATTTCTTTCAAAAATTTAACCGACATATGTATATATCGCTTTACTTGTGGCAGAGCACGCTACCGTCGATGTGTTCCGTTTTCGCGGTAAATTATTGAGGATTAAAGTGAATTGGAAGAATAAAATATTACACATGCCGAATATCAATGCAATATGTTCGTGCCGAATTTAGAAAAAGAGTTTTATAATGTGATACAAAGAAATGTAAGTGAAAATATTGTTTTGATATATACAAAAAATAATAAACTAGTTCTTCCTTTTAGGTTAAACTCGATACTATATTATTTTCTTTATTTTTAAATGTTTTAAATATATGAAAAAATGTGTATTATCGGTAATGTTCCACTAGCATTCGAAATTTCTTAAGATGTAAAACATTTTATAAAATGATGGGTTGTATGTTAATGCAATGAAATGTAATATGTTAATGCATCAGACTAAATCAGTTGTTTTCTCCTTTTTCTGCAGAGATGTTTATTATTAGTAAACTTTGACATAGATGCAATTTGTGCCTGTAGGATTTTACAACAATTATTTAAAAATGATAACATATTATATACATTAGTACCCGTACAAGGTATACAAGATATGATCCAGGCAATAGAAGAAAATTGTGAAGAGGTAAAGATAGTCTAGTTAGTTGATTATATAAACATTAACAATTAAAATAATACTGTTTTTTTCTAGGTAAAAAATGTCATTATGATAAATTGTGGTGGTACAATAGATTTAATAGAACTCTTGCAACCTCCAGAATCTATAACATTTTTTATAGTTGACAGTCACAGACCATATGATTTATGTAATATATATTCAGAATATCAAATACGTATTCTTGGAAAGCCAGATGTAGAAGATGAGATACCAGAATATAATGACGTGTTTAAAGATGATTCGGTAATGTATTAAATGTTCTTTTTCTTAGACTTTTTTTATAGGATTACTTAATCATATCCATTATTTCTAGTCAGAAGATGAAGATGCCACAAATGATGATTTAGATGATGGTAGTAATGAATCTAGGACAACAAAAAGACGTAGATTAAATGAAGAAGATCTTATGAAGAAACGGGAAAAAAGATTATGGGCTGAGAATAGAGCAAAAATTCTTTTTAATTATTCACAATATAGTTACTATGGAAGATCTGTATGTATTATATCAAATAAGAAATAATCTAAAATAGTGTAATACAGTTGTGGTATGTATTTTTATAATGTCAATTTATAGAGTGCAGTTCTTATTTTTGAAATGGCTTGGCACATGTCAAAAGATAATTTGGACATGTTATGGTGGGCTATAATTGGTTCAACAGAACAAGCTATTCTTAGTAAAGTAGAATCACAAACAAGTATACTGGAAGAAGGTACACTTCAAACTCATGTTTCAAGATTAGCACATAAACAAGGTATAAGCAATGAGAGGCAACAGGAACAACAAAGTTCGGTTAGAATAACTTATGATAAAGAGTATCCTTTTACGTATATTGTTTTAAGTCTAGGAAAATACAATGCAGTTAATATTTTTCTTATGAAACCTATAGTCTTCGACTTGTACTTTATCGTCATTGGACTGTTGAAGCAAGTTTTAGACATTCAATGTCAACTGCAGTGGAATTGAAACTTTGGTCAATTAGAGGAGAACAACGGTTGAAGGAATTCTTGGCAGAAATGGGATTACCATTAGCACAATCAAGACAACGTTTCAATGCTATGGATCTTACACTTAGACAAGAATTTAGACAAATGGTAGAAAAATTAGCTGACAAGTATAATGTTGACAGAATCATTGGTACTAGCTTCATCTTGCAATATGGCTACCGTTTTAAATATTGTGCATCTGATATAGTTTATGCTATGCTAGCTTTAATGGAATCTACCGTGAGTAATTACTCTTGTGTTTACATTAAATCCAAATTTTTAAAAATTGATTTATATTTTTACTTTACAGACAAAAGAAAGAGTACCACATCGTTGCTTCTTGGATGCTTTAGATTGTTTATCACGGACTAAAAAAGAAATTTTAGATAATGGTATAGAAAAAGCAAAGCTTATGCTTAGCAATGTCTTTAAGACTGCTCAAACTATATTAGAAATGAAGCAAATTATGAATACTGGCTCATTTCTTTACATTGTTGTTCCGGATGGAACTTCAGATAGTCGTTTATTTGCACATCCTCATCCATTAACTATGTTAGCACAATTCACTTTAAAAGCATATGTAAAATCATCTAAAAGTAGACGTGCACTTGAGTGGCCATTGGTTGCTTCTGCATTATTCAGTCCTGAAGAAGGTACTTGTCTTATTGTTGGCATTCCACCGGTATGCGAAGATCAACCACGAAGGTACAAAATATGCTTTCAAATTTTATTATTCTTTGAATGTAGTATAAGAAATGTAATATAGTATGTTGTATGCATTGCAGTCTATTTGGAAAAGCATTTGAAGAAGCAGCTAGGAATACTGGTTCATATATTAATGCAGACTACTTTGACACAACAAGTAAGTTTAAATATCCTAACATATATATATATATTATTGTTTCATAATATTTCATTATCGTATTTTTTTTCCAGTAGTAAGACTGAAGGTCGAAGAAAGACCAAAATTTTTTGATGCTCTGGCAGCACTTCTTACTTAAATATAAGATAAAAGAAAAATCTTTTCGTGTGTTATATATCATTTAAATTTTAAGAGATACGACTATAGAATGCATTTAGTACAATCAATTTATTTTGTGTAAGACTATGAAATAATTTTATTTTATCATAACATAACTTTAAGATTGTAATATATGACGTGTACAGTTATAGACTTTGGAGGAGCATGTGCATGTAATGTAAAGAGCCCATGTGTGATTAGTGTGAATGCGAATGATATGTATTTATAAGACCGAAATTTTTATTGAATTAACATATAAAACAGTGTCACTGATGTCGAAGTTATATTTTGTACGTTTATACAACATGTTAATATTATTGTAAAATCAAAAGTTCCAAAACAGTTAAATATATGTGCGTATATTATTTATATTCATGTGAAAAAAGAATAAAAAGGGTTATAAGATTAAAACTCATCTGTATCTAATATCGATTTATTATTAACTAAAAAACAGTCGATAAGAAAAGCTGTAACGTATAAAATAATGCTTATGATATCTTTTTAAGTATTAAAGTATCAAAATTGAATTACCATAGGATATTTTCAAAGTCTACAGATGTATGCCTATGCGGCGTTTATTAAGTAATACATATTAATATATTAACGTATCCATGTGCGCGTGTGCACTTAAAAATACAATTCGCCTGTTTTATTTTTGGCTATGGTACAATACATAGTCTTTTGGTTACTTCCATATATAAGTGTGTGATTACAAACACAATTTTCACACAAGATCTTTCTTATTAATTGAGCTACTGCTACAGTATCACAGAGATGGGTATAAACAGTGAAAAGGGGAAGAGAGGGATTTTCATTCTGTGGTTATATGTTCGAATGTTCATACACTGGACTGGAGTGCTCGTTCACGTAAAAACATTTTCTCAACGTAAAATGCCATGTATAGAAAACATCCAATTGCAATAAACATCGAGTGGAAATCGTCTCTCAAAAACCAAATCATTCGAAAAGAGATCTCTGCAACTTATTATGACGTTAACCATTGAAATATTATAATCATCGTATTTAGCTGGCACAAGTAAATGTTAATAACGTATAACGTGACATATATGTATGTATATTTACACAGGTAGTTCTCACTTTACAAATTCCCGTTTTACGAACGGTCGCCAGTAACCAATTAATTCGTAAAGACGGGAACTACTTGTATTGCATGCATAATATGGAAAATTATACAGGTGTAAATGTTTCTCGGGTAATAACACATACCATACAATGTATAATTTTGACAAAAAGCTTCGAGTATATAAATGGAATACATTACATCTTTAGGCACAAATAGGAATGAATCTGTTAAATGGAAATATTTCAGACTTATATCACAAAGTACATGTGCGTTTGTTCGTGATTTTTAAAATTGATGCGATAAACGAGTGACTAGAACTTGTGCCAGCTTCGAATCCAAACTCGATAGTATTAAGTTACGAGCTTATTGCTTGTTCGGTAACCACGTCTGTATTAAACACTTTGAAATTGCCTACATTTTGAGATCAATTTGGAGATCGTTCTTTAGGCCGAGATATTTTCAGTTTTCGGAGCCTTATGTACCGCCACTATCTTGTTTTTCGGTAGTTTATCACCACGAAAGCCATCGACGAATTGTTGTACAGAATCTACCGTTATTTCGGCACCGTCTTCCATTACCGCATAAATTCCTCGTGGTATATCGATAGCCGTCAGAAGAGGTACCGCATCGTCCAAACCAACGAATTCGCGAAGAATATCCGACGTTTCGCACTGTGAAATATAATAAATAAAAAATTACATTTGTAAGGTGTAATCGTAAAAAATACTATCGCGTGATTCTTACATCCAGAGCTATATAAAACTGTAATATGCCATCAGGATCGTCATAATTAGGATCGTAATCGGGTCGATCTCTTCTGTAGGCTTCAGCGGCGGGTAATAAAACGCTTTCGGCGAATTGTATCTCGCAATCGTCGCCCTCTGCAACGTGAAGTTACATTTCATCCATACATCCAAATTACAAGCATCCATACGCGTTCGAGTTTACTTACCAACGAAGAGTATGATCGCCGGTGCATCGTGTAACGACGTTGCATATTTTTCCGTTAGAATATTGACCAGTCTGCTGGTCCATGGAAAATTCTACGATATAAAAATAAACTATAATCTATTCTAATCTAATAAACTATTAAAAAAGAAGGATCAACATTTCGTAGCTTTACCAATCCTTCAGGATCTTCCAGCAGCTCGGCTCTACCATCGAGCGTGATGATATTATCCCTTGGGTCGAGAATTACCAGCGTGGGTATTGCCTGAACGTCGAGAGCTCTAGCTAACTTTCGACGTCTTTCTTCCTGACTGAATGGTATCCTGAGCCAGGGCATTGTTTCCGTGTAAGCATTGTAGGACTCCTCGCTCCTGCAATCAAAACGATGAGAAGCCGCATCGTTCACAGTTCCAATTCATAAAAAAGTTCGCAATCGCTCGAGAGCAGGCATCGTTCAAAAAGACGATTTTACCTATCGGAACTCACGAAAATTACTTCGAAATCGTGTCCCCTCTCACGAATTCGCTGATAGGTATCCACGAGCTGCGGCGTGAACGCTTTACAGGGAGGACACTGAAAAAAATGAAGATACAAAAGGCATGTACTTTTCTATTCGTATATTTTGTAAATTAGAAAAAGAATTTTTGATTATTCTATTCTTTTATTCCTTACCCAGTGTGCACTGAAGTAGACACCCTTGAAACAGTGTCGTAGCTCCTCGTGCAACATCGGCTCGTTGCTGTCGCGTGCACCACAGGGCAATAAAGGTCCATCCTCTAAGGCGGCCTTTGGATGTGGTGGTTTCCAAGGGAATTCGGCACCCGCTGGATCGGCGATGGTTCGTTCTACGCCACCCCTCGTCACTACCGAGCCATTCGAACCCTCGAGTAGAATCAACGTGGGCACCCCCGCCTTTATCCGGTACCTTCTCGTCAGCCTGGTCTAGAAGAAACGTTGCTGATCATCCATTTCGCGAGAGTTTCTTTCCTCCCCGTCGTTTCTCCCCCCGTTTGTTACAATTAACGATCCGATCGACGATCCCATCATTGTTCGGAAACTCTCGCGACATTCGATGCCTACTTTCGTTATCGATAGTCGGAGACACGATCGAGTGGTAGCGATTAAGCGGAGGCTCCGTGTAAACGAGCGAACGCTCGCAGAGTGGAGCCTTTTAAAACGCGATGCATTTTACTTCGGAGAAGATGCGATTTAATTGGAGCATGGAAAATCGTTCGGAAGACAATGATCGCACGGATGGCTTGCGGAAGTCTCGGAGATCGCGCAAGGGTGCATTCGACGAGAGGCGAGAAGAATGTCGTATTGTTGCACCCGACGTGTTGCCCTAATTCTCTTTCTCTCTCTCTCTCTTTCTAATTGTTCTCGAGCACGGAACGCGAGAAGTAGAGGAAGAACGGAGGGAGGAAGACGTAAAAATACGTCGAGTTTCACCGACTGCGAGATGCTTATCACGAACGAGTAGTAAACAATGCAAAAAATGATAGGAGAAAGAGAAAAAGAGAAAAGAAGAGACGTTGGATTTAGTTTCTTCGGTTGTCTTGAAAACCGTAACAACCCCGAACACGCGCGTCGAGTAAAGAACGGCAACGAGTGTGGAAAGAAGAGGGAGCGGTGTCTGCCGACAATGAGTAGTGTCCCTGCTGTCAGACCGTGTGATTACGGCCAGGATGAGAGAGGAAAAAGGAAAGGGCTCTTCTGCGATGCTAGCGACGGATAAAACGCCGAAGGGTCTACTACGCGCGTTCAAGGAGAGACAGCCTGCCAGAGGTACCATCAACGTGCCCGCCTTCGCAGACGCGATTCAATCTGCAATATTAACAAGTAAGAGCTACGTAAATCGATCGGAAGTCGCGTTACGAGCCGGAAAACGATTAACCCTAACTAGCGGGGCTCGGTTGATAAATTTCGAACCCTTCGCTGTTGATCGACACTTCGGAGAAGATCGACCGAGGGACGAGGACTAAGGGAGGCACGTGCAAACGCGCGTAGTTCTCGAAGAATTAGAATCTGGGATATGGGAAGAATCGAGACGATCGATACGACATCGAAAGCGAAGAATCGCGATCGAGGAGATATCGATCGCGACACTAATTTAACATAAAGATGTCGAATGACTGAACGTGTTAAATTTCTTACCATGTCTTTAATTATTTCAATTCTGTTTTCCTTTGTGTTAGACATGTCCGTCAAATTCTTTATAGACCGCAGATTATAAGTAAAATGTCATACATGTATTATTATCGAATTTTCGTTATCTCAAGGATCCAAAAAATTATTCCTCTTTACTGACGCCGAACATAGAGAAAAAGTACTATCCTCTATAGAAACCTGGATAAAACACAAAGAAAAGAAAAAGGAAAGTTATCATAGTCTCGGAGATTACTTTTAGATCTATCGTCCACCGGGATCTCACCTTCCCTTTTTCCGCTCTTTCGCGTATGTAGAAGGATAAGCAAAATTTCCTAGGGCAATATATGCGCAAGAAAAAGAAGAAGAAGAAAAATATGAGAGAGAAAAAGAAAGAGAGAGAGAGAGAGAGAGAGAGAGACAGCCGATATAAGGCGGCAAGAGGGTGAACTCGAGGCACCGAACGTGCGACGGCGTACGTTATCGCGACCCTTCCCCCCCTCTCTCTCTTCTCCCCTCTCACTCTCACGCGCACACGTCGCAGAAGCATTACTTTTCTCTCCCCGTATATATTTCCATGGTCGGTGCTGGTGTTACCGCTACTACTGCTACCGCTACTACTGCTGCTGTTACTGCTGCTGCTGCTGCTGCTGCTGCTGCTGCTGCTCTACTCCGTTTGTTCGTAGCGGGGTATATACGTGTACAAGTTGGTTTGCCGCCTCCGCCTCGGCCGGTCGATAACGTGTACGTCCTCCCTTGCCGTTTCTGCCGCGCGCTCGACGGTGCTATCGTTATTTCCCCCGACGGTGTGGATGTCCCCTACCACGCGCCCTCCTCACCCACCCTTTTCCCTTCTTCTCACCCTTTCTACCCCCTCTCCACCCTTTCTCTCTACTCTCGCTCGCTCTTTCCAACACTCGTTCGCCAAGTAACTTCTCTATCTCTCTCTTTCTCACGCTCGTACCGTTTGCCACATCGCGACATCAGCAAGACGCGTGTATATCATAGAAAAAGAGAGAGAGAGAGAGAGAGAGAGGGAATCGGAAGGGTGGGAAACGGATCACTGTTGACTCGTTCACGCTCGTTCAAACGTCTCCTACATATATACGCGGATCGCGGTCGACCAACGACGCCGACGAGGAAGTCGACGCGATGTTGACGACGACGACGACAACGACTTCACCGACGGACGTCATTGTAGGTGGGGGAGCATCGAAACGAAAGAACGATGCTCCTTTGATCGAGCCCTTCTTCTTCTTCTTCTTCTTCTTCTTTCCTTTCTTCTACCATCTTTTCCATGAGCGAAATTTTCTTCGCCCCGGCGGACATTCGACGTAATTCCAATCACAATCGACTTACTCTTTCTCTCGCTTTCTCTTTATATTTCGATCGATAACGATTAACAAAGTCGCGTTCAGCCGATGAACGAACGGGATAAAGGGAATCGACGTGAAAAGGCGATTCTTAATGAGCGTAGTCCCGAGTAATGTTTAGTATAACGTTTATACGCCGAAACTCGATAATGGCGCCTGCTTGTCTGCCTGCCGGTCTGCAAATATCTTTACTCCTACGTAATTTCCGTTTCCCGGGGAGAGATATCACGCCGTCAGCGCGGTCTCTTAATTAATTCATATTTATTCGGTTTGTCGAAAGTTCCGCGGCTGTCGGCAAATATTACATTTCTCTTTTCGCGTCATAAAAATTATGATAATTGACGGGGAAGCGAGTTAAAAGTGTTTTTTTT
>JAIFRP010004521.1:1007798-1060580 GCA_032403825.1 Odynerus spinipes
GGGGGGGGGAAGAAAGTAAAGCGAAAGTTTGTAAAGGGAAAACTCTACTCACCTTCCTCTCGTAATCCCGATTAGGTACGGCTAACCAAGGTAAATCCGCAACGTGGTTACGAAAGCTCTCTTCGAAGTCTAAAACGTCGGCCACGTTACTCCAAAGCACCACGTGCACGACCTCGAACCTCTTTCTCCTTTCCCTTCCCTTGTTCGTGTTCTCGGTCTCTGCACCGGCTGCGGCTGCGGTGGCATCGGTTCCCGCGTGCACCCCGTTGACACTCGCGTAGAGTTCGACCAGCTGACGCGTGAAGTCGTCGCAGGTTGCACCGGGGTTGATGAAACTGAAGTAAACACCGATCACATCGCATAACGTACCGCCGTCCTCGTCAATGAGAGAACCGCTCGCGTCACATGGCTTTGTGTCCTGCGAGTTAACCTGACTGCAACGAGACAGTTGCTTGCCGAATAATCTATGCTGCCAACATATCGGCCGCCCGCTACCGATCGACTTTTTCGCTACGTCCGACGACGCCGAGGACGACTTGCTCGACATTGGCTGATCACCGATGCACGCGGCGGCCATACCACGCGCCCTTTTTCACGATCCACCGACTCTTCTTCGCTCACCCGGCGAACAAGCGCCGACTGATTCCTGGACCTGGAGATCAACTCGTTAACTCTTCTTTAAGGAACAACCGAAACCCCCGCCTCCGCGGAACGAACGCGGAACGCCGACTGATTCACGTTTCGTTCGTTCGCCTTCGGTTCGGCGCGCTCTCCGATCGAAACCGACTTCACCCGAACATCGACAAATTTACCGCCCAGCGCGACTCGGTGGAGCTCGGCAACATTCGCCGAAAGTAGT
This sequence comes from Odynerus spinipes, assembly GCA_032403825.1. Taxonomy (NCBI): domain Eukaryota; kingdom Metazoa; phylum Arthropoda; class Insecta; order Hymenoptera; family Vespidae; genus Odynerus; species Odynerus spinipes. The sequence continues at coordinate 1,008,658 of JAIFRP010004521.1, forward strand.
AATATTCTTTGCCGATGCGAGGCGCTGTAAACCGATCTTTATGGCGTGTGCACGTGTTCAATATTTCTTACTAAGCCTTTTTAGTAACTTAATGGTTCAAAATTTATACTTTTGTCCAGGCTTTGTCTAGGATCTTCTATATCGTCATATTTTAGTGTTATTCTATTTAATTTCATTGATTCTTCGTTGTTCCATACTTGTCCCTCTGTATTGACGAAAGACAACAAATTCTATCGTTTGATTAAATTTTATTCTGAAACAAATTTAAGTTGATGTTTAAATCAATATTTGTATCTTTTATCGGTATCCTTGGTTAAATTATTCGATACTTTGAAAATACCCAATAGCCGATTATGACAATAGCAAGAATAGTTGTCTAACAAAGTGTGAGTACAAACGAATTATGCTAATACACATTGTACCAATTATAAAACGTGATGCTTCGTCTATATAAACACTTTAAACTCTTCGTTGTACGTGTAATATATTTTAAAAATTTAGCGAGGACAATATAGTCGAATATTACGATTACGCGTCACCCATTTGAGTTCGTTAACTTCGATACGATTTAAACGAATACTTTTTATCGATATTAATCGATTGGTTGAATCTTGAAAATACGACCAATCACGCGCGACGTTTGACTCTCGTAAAAAGATTAAATAAAATAAACCGTTGCGTTGATTGGTCATGCTATTCTTATAAGCAGAACAATCAATCAGCGTCCGGATAGAGGATTTACGAACTTGTGATTGGAAAATAATTATAACGTGAACAGAATCGTTCGACAAGTATAAATATGATTGTCATATACTGCGCGCGATAGGTTTCGAATATTTTCAAAACTTGAGCCTTCCCGTATATAAGTAAATTCTACAAAAAGTTAACGTACTTTAAGAACATATTATTTATATCTCATTTTGGAATTTCAGTTATACGATAAGTGAACTTGCATAATTCACCAAAACCGGTTTACGATAGGTAGAACAACAATGACGTATATGTAGATACATTAACCACTTCGTAATATTATATTCCGTATTTTGATAAAGTTTTCCTCTTTCACATACTGCACGTAATATAATAATATTAAAAAATCATAATACAACTTTCGTATGAAAATTGTACGTATTAAAATTAAAGTTGTGCGATTATGCGTTGTGAAGGATATATTTGCATTAGCGGGGGTAATATGCAATACATTTTTGCATAACTAACAAGTCCGATCGTATGTTTGCAGCTAAGCTATAACGTCAAGTGATCAATGGAACATCGTACTTCGCGCTCGCGCTGTTGTGCTTTTCGACGATCGTGAGTCTCGCTCTGCCATTCTTTCGGATATTTACCACTACATTAACGAAAGACCAGTGCAATTTGAGAAGAACGGTAAAAGGATTTCTGAAGATTAACGCAAAATGATAAGTTTCATTTTTGTTTCGTCTATTATCGTGTTTTAATATCGACCTCGTGGTATAATTAATTAGTATAATGGACCTGTCTGTCATATAGTCAGCAATCGTTTTAACGAGAGGTAAGTTCTGAGACTTTACGTAATAAATTGAACATTGTAATTCCTAATACGTGTGATCGTAACATAATGTCATTTAAATAATGTTTACGATTGCTATTAACGAATGAATATTTTTTTTTACACTTTTTTTGCTTCTAGTTTTTGATTCTATCTTCATTGGTCAGCTCTTTTTTCCTTGAAGTAATCAGACTTCTTATACATCATAGTCTTAGAATACTGGTAAAGATTGTATTTTTATTAAATTATTAAAGAACATTTCTTGCATCGCTAAACATGATTTTGAATGCTACATTTTACAAGTGCAATGTAGTTTTAAGTTTTTTAAATTCTATACAATTGATACTAGATATAAAATATTGATTATTTAGAAACCTACAGTAAACTTTTGTTCAATAATTGTTGTTGTCGACATTTTAAACAAAAGTATAACTTAATGCATGTAATTTATATGTATTTAATATATAATAATTATAACTTAAATTTTAGAGTAATCATGAGTTCACAACCAATAGTAGTACCTGCGGGAGATAATCGAACGCAACCGGACTCTCACTCCATGCCCGTTGGATGTACTTCAGATACATTTAAAACTATGACTCCACCTAATGTTAGTCGGTCTCTGAGCAGTCGTGAGTATTAATTTTTTTAAGTAATAAATTTGATTTCAAAATAGGAAATAATTGACAAATTAAAAATATGAAATTTATTATTAAACAATAGACGGTATATTTAAAATAATTTCTTTGAAATAGATTCGAGTACAAATGTCTATCATTACATTTTACATACATACTCAAAAGTACAAAACGACTGCACGTTTTGTGTGTGATATTTTCTTTTATTCATGATGTTTTTTTCTCACTGACATTTGATCCCTGTTAAAGTAATAACATACATTTGAATTCTGCATGTTCATGTTAAGAAATGCTAGGTATCATTGATCTGTTCTATAAGTTAGATTATGCAATGTTCTTGCTAGCTGTATAGAATACCTTAGTTTTGATTGTTTGGACAACTAAAATGTAGTTCAAGTAATATACTACATAAAATTAGCTTGATTAATAAATTGATAGTAATATATCATTGTTAAAACATATGTGACAAATATAGGCACACTTGTTAGTTAAGTGTTACATGTTATTTTTTCTTACATTTTGCTACAGTAAAAATATCCACTCTATTATAGATTAACTTGACATACTACCAATTGTAGGATTATAGACTGAACATAGTAGTAGTTATTGACTAAACCTCACATGTACAGTAGCCTTGACATTAGTGTAGTAGTCTCTTTCTAACTGTTTTCATTAATATTGAATGTCTACTATAGTAAGTTTAAATATTGGGAAGATTGAAATCAATAAGTAGCTATGTGAAACATTGCATACACGTTATTGTAAAAGCACCTAGTAGGTATCATAATTTTGTACTAACTTGAGTATTATTACCTTTTCCAAATTGTATGTATATCTAAGTATTACCTACATTAACACAAACAATTGCTTTATGTAAATATTTCTATAAATCAAAACAGAGCCTAAGTAAATTATTTTATATTTTATATAATTGTTGTATTCTATAAAATATTATAATGCATACTGGTTGCTAAAATGTTTATGACTGTACGTTAAGTATTATGTGAACATAAATTGTCATGTGAAAAAAAAAGTTATAAATCTAACAACGAGGTATTTTATTTCACTATAAAAGTTATATTGTTACTCTTGTATATATGATTTATACTTGCTGCAATATGTTGTACATATTATGCAAATTTAAGAATGTAAGAAACATCATTTCTACAGTTTTTGAGTCAATTTTATGCTTTTCTCTTACTTAATCTTTTTTACATAAATATGCTTTTATATCTAAAATGAAATTGCTATATCTGGCTTCTAAAATTATTGGCATGGTATTATTTGCATGTGCATTTTAGTATTTAATAGCTTTTAAAAATTTAGTTATACTGATTAATGTTTCATTTAGAATTGTGTTATCAATAACTATCTTTTATTACAATTATTGCTTATAAACCAAAAGAAGTTGATCAGTGTTAGTTATGTATTAGTAGAACACTAACACAACAGTATTTACACAGTAGTATTTATATAGAGAGAAAAAATGTAAACTCATAACTATACCACATTTATCGAATTAATTGTAAAGTTTTGTAAAACTTATGTATTTTAATAATGTTTATGTTAAATAATATTTGTATTTGTAAATTGGTACACGATTATTAATAGACATTAATTGTAACTGAAAGAACCTAAATACATAGAACCAGTGGATCAGCAACTTCGACGAAGCAGTGTCCATGTACAGCCAATGCCCTTATCAAAACTTCCATCGACTGAGTCACTTACAACAAGTGTAACTATTACAACTGGTGCGGTTCCTGTATCTCCAGGTATAACTATATAGATATTTTGCAGATATTATATTATTAAATTGTGCAATGATTCAGCAATTATATAATGCTTCTTAAACTCTTATTTAGTTCTTTTTGTACAGTTAATTAGATACTTTGATTAACATATGGCTTATAAAATAAGCATGTATTATGTAACATTTTAATTGATCGAGGAATGCATCTTCATATATATATGCATGTGTGTGTGTGTGTATACACACACACACACACACAAATTTATCTATGAAACATGCATTGAGATATTTAAAGCCATACATATTTATATATTTATATATTTATGTTTACTTTTGTTTTGCTTGATTAAGTACATACATAGATAACAAATATCAAGCATGCATATGAAAATGCTAAGTTCATAATGCTTGTTATACAATCTTTTTTCTGCTATTTAAGCCAAATCACTAACACAATATATTAAATTTGTATTTTATGAAAATAATAATACTTGGAGTGTACACAATGTATATTATTTTTTTTACTAATAGATATATCTTACAATTAAAATGTTACATTAACAAATTTCTTAAAATAATAAATAATATGTGTAAGAATTAAAATTATGATTTAGTTATATAATTATTAACAAATAAATATCACATAATATTATAACAATTATTAAGAAGACATTCTTGTAGAATATATAGGATATGTTATTACAGTAAGGAAATTAACATGAGTCTTATGTTGGATAGATTTAAAACTTATAAGCTAAATTATAAATGTTATGTAATTTAATGAATTTAATATTTTAATATTAATGTCTTTTACTGTAATATCAATGTCTTCTATTGTATTTGATATTCACAAGGACCTTTGCACTACGGATGTATTTATATATTATATGCTATATTGAATTAGATAACAAATATATAATCAATGTACTTAGATTGTATGTAAGCGATATAATGTAAAAAGTGTGTCTATAAGTGATTTCATTCCATTTACTTCACTGATCAGTTATTATTAACTGTGTTTGTTATTGATACAAAAAAATTGATCCTGCCCTTTTCTCCATTCCTCATATGGGAATATCATTTACTATTTCTAGAATCTTGTAACAAACAAGTATTACATTAATGTATTATAAATTACTTTTTTAATCAAATAAATATTGACATTAAAATTATGATTAATAATAATACCAATCTATTTTAGGTTTGTCTATAATGGGAGAAAGTAGTCAAAAAACAGATAATGCATCAGATAAGGTATGTTCTGCTACATAAAATTATTAAAATTGTGGCATTTCATATTTATACTCTGTGTGCTTATTACATTTTAAATAGTTAGTAGTATAATATCAGAATATATTAATATATTTTCAAGTATTTCTTTTAGTCAATGGATTCCTGTAAGCTGACACGAAAAGAATCTTACAAAGCACAGAGAAAGAATTACAGAATGGAAAAGAAACGAGTGGCAAATGAACTTCTCAGTTCATTTAAAGATCCAACTGTTATTGTAATGAGTGACTGGCTTAAAGTGCGAGGAACTTTGAAAAGTTGGACAAAGCTATGGTGCATTCTCAAACCTGGCTTGTTACTACTGTATAAGAGTCCAAAAATAAAAGTAATACCTGTTTTCTTTCATTTTGTATCTCTATATACTGTTGTAATATTAATTATGATTATTGTATGATATCATAACAATATGTAAATTGCAGAGTAATCACTGGGTTGGAACTGTTTTGCTGAATACATGTCAAGTAATAGAAAGACCTAGTAAGAAAGATGGATTTTGTTTCAAACTTTTTCACCCATTGGAACAATCCATTTGGGCTCCTCGAGGACCAGAAAATGAAGCAATAGGTAAATATCTAATATTAGGTTTAAATTAATCTTACTTTGGATAATAATGATAGTGAAACTGAAACTAATTTTGTTTTGTTTATAGGAGCTGTGGTACAGCCTTTACCAACTTCATACTTGATATTCAGAGCACCATCACAAGCTGCTGGCAAATGTTGGTTGGATGCACTTGAACTTTCTTTAAGATGCTCTTCACTGATTGTACGCTCAACGAGTGCACTGCCGCGGTCATTACAACATGATGCAACAACCACTCATGAAACTCAGTGGAGTGAAGCAGATTATGAAAAACATTTTGATGAACATGGTGAGTATTATTATTGGTAAATGATATGCATGTTTATATATGTATCATGATCATAGAATGTCAATTATTCAGAATGATGTAAATGTTTTATGTATATACGTAATTTAGAATTTACATTTTACTTATTATTTATTACATATAATATTAACATTGGGGATCACATGCCCTCTTTTTTTTACATGAGTGTTTTTGTAGCCTTATATAGTAGGCATTTTGTCAAATTTCAAAACTTATGGGCAATATTACACTGATCTACTATAGTAAGCTATACATTTACTCTAGTGTTAAAGGATATTTTTGGAGATCAATAAAAATTATTTAAAGTACTGTTATGATTTCAGTCCTATTTCGTCATCAAGATACATTGATTTTCTATTTGAACTTAAAGTTATAATTAAAGGATAACAATTACAAGCTTAATTTAATGACCTGAATTCAATTGTACTAACAGAATTAAATTATTACCCTTTCCTATTCTTTGTTATCCCAAATCATATTGAAAACACTTGCTTTATTACCCAGTAGTATCTTTAAGTAAATATGCACCTAGATCACCCACGACACCTCAAAGGCGCTTATTATCATGTCCACAGCCAATCTCGCCTACTATAGCACGTCATCCTAAAAGTGTTTGCCCTTCACCAACTCCAATGTTTCAACAACTTTACCATGCAGTTGCATACTGGGAAAAACAGTTTCGCGATAAATCTCCGACACCTGCTACAGAACCAGAGATTATTGTGTCTTCAATTTCTGTCGATGAACCAGACGGTGGGGGTACTCATCCTAGCATGCCGGGTTTCTCACCTTCTGCTTCTGCACCTGTTCCATCAATATCCTCTGCTCGTCGCATGACTATTCCTTCTGTACATGTCCTAGAATACAAGACCCATGAGGTAGTAACGCTAGAACCTGTGTACACCTCACATACAGACCTGGATGATATCAGCCAACCAGAGAATGGAGTTGCAGCCGATGCTGAAGTCAGTGTGTCGGATAGCGAATCAGAGGGTTCTGCAAAGGAAGAACCATTGGATACGATCAATGAAACCCCATATGTTGCTAATGAAAATGAAGTTCTTGGATCGGTATGTATATATATATATATATATATATATATATATATATTGTTGTTTAATTTTCATTCAAACATATCATAGGCTGGAGAAATAGTAACAGAATTGCAAGAAGCACAAAAATCTTTAATATGGTTTTTAATGAAACAAGTACGACCTGGAATGGATCTCTCTAAAGTAGTGTTACCTACTTTTATATTAGAACCTCGATCGTTCTTGGAAAAATTGGCTGATTCTTACTATCATGCTGATCTTTTATCTCAGTAAGTAATAAAAATGTATAAACAAAATAATTAAAATTGATCACTTATTGCATCTACTGTATAATATACGTTTATTTGTATAGAGCAGTACTAGAAGATGATGCATTTACACGTATGAAGGGAGTTGTAAAATGGTATTTATCTGGTTTTTATAAAAAACCACAAGGCTTGAAAAAACCATACAACCCCCTTTTAGGTGAAACTTTCCGTTGTTATTGGCAACATCCTAATGGTTCAAGAACATTTTATATAGCAGAACAAGTAATAAGTATTGCCTTTTGTAACTATTTTTTTATTCGTGAATTTATACACATTCAGTATACTTAGACTTCTTTAAAATCTTCAAATATATTTTTATAGCTGTCTCATCATCCACCTATATCAGGATTTTATGTAACAAATCGTCAAGATGGATATACAATCAGTGCTACAATTATTGCAAAATCTAAATTCTATGGTAAATATTTTTGAAGTAAAAGAATACAAATAAATAATGTATTCATATTTATAGAAAATTTCCCGTATATCGTAGGTAATTCAACATCAGCCGTATTAGATGGTGTTGCTATATTAACGATGTTACCGAGAGGTGAAGATTATACAATGACAATTCCTTATGCCCATTGTAAAGGTATTTTAATGGGAACACTATCTATGGAACTTGGTGGAAAGATAAATGTCGTGTGTGAAAAGACTGGCTATCATACGGAATTAGAATTTAAACTCAAGGTAAAATTTTTAACAATGTATGTACCCATAATGCAGAATAAATTTTTAAGATTTATTCTGTATAAAACTTATGTAGATTAAACTTGTTCATATTATGTTATTAGCCATTCCTGGGAGGTGCAGAGCAGATGAATCAAGTAGTAGGACGAATACGTCTAGGAAAAGAAACCCTTGCTACTATTTCGGGATATTGGGATGGTCAAATTATGATTACTGATAAACGAACTGGAGTAAGTTTAAGACACATTACTATTAAAAAAAGTAAATACAGTTTATTTTATGTTAAACAAATTATTCTGTTCTGCAGCAAGAAAGTGTCTTTTTTAATCCAACTCCGGAGGTGCGTAAAAAAAGATTGAAGAAATATACTGTGCCTTTAGAATATCAAGGTCCCTGGGAAAGCGAAAAATTATGGCTTGCTGTTACACAAGCAATCAATCGAGATGACCAATTTGCTGCTACCGAAGCAAAAACCCAACTCGAGGAAGCTCAAAGAGAGCGCGCGAAGGAACGCAAAAATATTGGTCAGGAGTGGATTCCAAAGTATTTTGTACAGGTAATAATATTGCTATATTTATACACTCCTAAATATTGATTGAAATATTTATTAAGCAGATTAAAAGGTGTATTCTAAAATGTGTTCTTTGTTAACAGGATATTATAACCGGTAACTGGGTTTATAGACATGCGGATGCTCGACCGTGGGATCCTCGAAATGATGTAGTACAATATGAACACGATTATATTATACGCACAAAAACAAGGCATAAAACACCAATTATGCGTACTGGCAGTATTGTTTCTGCAGATCCTCAAACACAGGTATAAACATGTTAATTAAAATGTATAATATGCATGATATTAATAGCTTTCATTACCTTCTTCGCTTCCTCCTATACGGCAAAACAGGGTCCTATTTCATCGGTGTTTATGGTATGTTGATTTCTGCAGTACAATCGGCCTAATGATAGGAACTTGCATCATATATATATTAAAGCCTTATATCGCGTCAAGTTATGTCCTAAAGACATATAAACAAGTTGACTTGATTAGTGTTAATGATTAGAATTATTAAGAAGGCTATTCTTCATTAGCTTTTCTCACAGTAACTTTATGATATCATTATAAATATAAGATATTGATAAAAGAATTTATAACATATATGTTTAAGATGTATAAATACAATTTAATACAAGTTCATTTTGTTTTGTAGATACCATTACTTCAAGCTGAGTCTCGTTCATCGTTATCCGTATTAAAGTCCTCAAAACGACAATTGTCAAATAATTTACCCCTTACTGAAACTGCACATGATTCAGGTAGTTCATCTGCAGAGTTACATTCAGAGTCTAGTCAATCGATTGGGAAAAGAAGACGTGCAACAACCAGGTAAAATAATTACTGCTGCAATAGAATTTATATTTTATTCTATTTCTACAATAATTTATTTACAGGTTATTGGATATTATGAAAGACGTAGAAAATCAAATATCAGAATATGGTGAGAAAATTAATCATGTGCAACACCTAATAGAACAACTTGCTGTAAGGCAAAGAGCACAAATAGAACAACAACATCATATAAACGTTATAAAAAGTTTTTTGGATACTATTCTGGTTATTATAGTAGTCTTCCTTGTGCAGTACTTTATGAAAGTATGGAATGCAGAACCTAGTAAAGGTTAAATGATTTACTGCAGTGTTCTATATATTACATAGCTATTTGTGCGGTAAAGTAAAGATATATTATCTTTATGTTTTTCAAATGTACAAAAAAGGTACAATGGCATTTGTTAAATATGTTGTTTATATATTCTTTATTGATTGGAGTAATACAGCAACAATAATACTTTATAACAATAATCAAATTGCACTCGTGGGTTAACATGAATTCTGTTATTACTATTTCATCATAGTGTCAAAGGTGTATAATTTATGCCTAAATTGTTGGGCTATCAACCAATACGAGCTTAATATCTTGTATATAATAGTTGTGTAATATTATATGAGATGTTACAAAAATCCGCTGAGTTAATATAGTTTTTACTGCAATAACTCAGTAGTAAAACTCAGACATAATAACGAAGTTATTACAGAAAAGTCATGATAACCTTGTAGATTATTATAAGCTTGATGTCTATATAATATATAAAGTTATACAAATTATAGAAGTTAATTATAAATAGTACGACTACGTACCACAATTATTAATCTTTTTAAAGTATTTAAATCATTTTAAAGTATCAAGCATCGTATATAATTCTTGTTAAATTATAAAACTTTATGTCAATGGATTCACCAGTGTTTTCAGAGTAATTGCATCTTTAAACTTGTACATAAATAAGATCCACATGAACTTTACTTTTGCATTTCAACAAATTAATTTCAATCGATCTACGATTTTTACAAATAGGTCTTGAGCAAAGTATTTTTTATAACGAAATTTATATTTGTGCACGCTTTACAAACGTCGTATTTTGTAAGCTATGTATAGAGCTCTCTTATCATTTATTTTCGACTGATGAAACGAAAGAAATGGGTCTTGGTTAACATTATACTTTATAGTACAGTGCCTAATAATCTTTGGTATTTGTTATTTAATAAACAACATAAAAATACAATTAATACGATCCATGTAAAAAAAAAACATTATTAGAAATTTGAAAACTGGTCCTAATATATCAGTATCAATGTTAACATAATAAAATCTTATGATACGACACTTGGATTATATAATAAGCATATCTATATTTTATTAATAATATTTTCGATCATATGCCAAAATTCAATTAAAATTATTAATCCAAGTATAAAAATAACATGTTGATCATGAGTAATATTTATTGAAAAAAGTGATATCTTTTCTATAATATATCTTATAATAATAAAACGTTACTTAAATTCGTGATTTGCATTACTGATTAAATAAAATTGAAATAATTACAGTAAAGTTGCTACGAAAAATGAAATGGTTTATCATGTCTGTCTCGAAGTTTATGTTGCATTCTTTTTTGCACAAACATTCATATTTTATGTTTGAATATTTATTATTAAGAATATTCATGCTATTTCAGCTTCAACACGTGATTCATTAATATAAATGTAAAACATTTGTGTCAACTTGCTTAACAATGATTATGTGCAATTATTTACATTGTAACTTTTAAAATGTAAAACGGATTAGATAATGAGTGGATACAATGCTATTCATATATTTTAAGTTGAACAAAGATATATATGATGGTACGATATTCGTAATATTTTTTAAATTATTTTTTATCTATAAATTCTTTAGACATCTTTATTACATCTTAATAGTCATAGTTCAAATAGATACATGACTGTGAGTCAATGGAACAAAAAAGGGATATGTGCAATAGATTTTAAATTTAAAAAGTTGATCTACCCCATTCCTATAAAATACGCTTTTTAAATAGTTAAAGTATCATTCAACTATGGTAAAAGTAACTACATTTTAATTCTTCTCTAAACAAATTAATATTAAGTATGTACCTGAAATATTTATTTATATTTTTATTCTTAACTTTAATGTATTGCAATGTATACAATGTGTTACTTTGATTAATTGACATAATGATTTGATGTTAAGATGAAAGTATGAATAATATAATGATAAGACAAAATTATCTCTATGTTATTATATTATTTATGCTTGTATTGTATACATTGATTAAATTAGCATCAATTAACAGAATATTATACATACAAGGTATGTATAAGTTCTTAATGTTCTGTGTAGTATTCATATAATATATACAGAGCTATTATTTTCAATATTGTATTACCTCCATTGTGTTTTTTGCGTATGTACGAATTATTGTTGTAATAGATCACTTTATTAAACAAATAAATAAATTCGTTTAAGGTTTATACATCTTGTAGATGTTAACTAAAATTATATGTTTGTTTTTGTTTGCCCATTGCAACCTTCCTATAAGTGTTGATATAACTTTGATATTTTTATCATTAGATACAAATTTAAAAAAACAAAAACAAATTTTCATTGTACCGCTGTCATTCGTTAGTATCTTTAAAATTATCAAAATTATGCAGTGTCAAATTCACAGGTTATCAGTAACAAGATCTTCGAATTTAATTTAAGCAGAATTACGAAACATGTATACAATACAAGGTCCAATTTGATTGTATATGAATACGTGCTAAATTATATATACATATATCGTAACGTAGTTTTATTTTACCAATTATTTTAATGTAGCAAGAGAATCTACATCAATAACGCCACAGATGATACGTGATGCCGTAGAAGTTCTACAAATGAGAAAGCTTTTCGTCAACACTGCACTCATAGCTGATCATTTAAAACGAAACTATCCAATAGAACATACAGCTCTTGAGGTAGAGCTTATTCCAAAATTGAAATGTGCTGTAAAAGTTGGATTGATAGTAAAATGTGGAAACGATGCATTTTGCATTCCCACATTGTTGCAAGATGCTAATGCAACTGAGACAACATTAAGTGCCTTTTGAGAACTTTATCACGGTGTAAGAATATTTCTTTTCTGTTCTGTTTTGAGAGACTTTATATTTCTGTTAAAAAAAAATAATGTAATTATTGTTATCTAGAGAGACAGAATACCAATTGTACCTAATAGACAACTCTCTAGAACGGTTTTATTTGAGGATAATGAATGGGCTCTTGATGAAAACTGAATTATTATTTATTTTTGTATAAAGTTTACAGAAATATATCTATATGAAATTTTAAATTTGCTTGTTATTTTTCTAAGTATACAGGGTGAACTAAATGCAGTCTTACAAGCTGTCTTTTCAGAAACCAAGAGCATTCCTTGTCAAATTTACAATACTTTGTTTGATTCATCCTATATACAAATTGATAAAATCACACACAATTAATTTACTATATTTTATATAGTTATCTTCTATAGATACATGATGGCTAGAAAAGTAAAAACACAAAGTATTTCAACTTTATTGAAATAATTAGACAAAAACATTATTAACGTGCAATGACTACTATAAATGTTTAATAATATAATAAGGTACTTCTGAGAAATAACAAAAACTAAAACAATAATAGAAATATGAAGAAATAAAAATTACTCATTTACATCTATATTTTCAGGTGCATAATTTGTTCTATTTTTCTTCTTAAAAGCATTTATTTTGAACATTAATTTGACTTTAATCAAAATTATATTAAAAAGTTGTAAAAAAGTTGGAGAACACTGAAGCACCAAATTTATATAGTCTTCGATGTTGTTGCGTTTTTTAAAATTATTATATAAGTTATATAATAAAGTACCATTAAAAACATCAGAAATCAAAATGGCTTTATATGGATATCCCAACAATGCATTTAAATCTAAACTATGTTTTATGCAAGTTTGAAATTGTGCAAATATATGTACAACCGATACATTGAACTTTTTTGGATTTGTATAAAGTTTCTGATCTATTTCACTATTGTTTATAAAAAATGGTGCTAACAATAAGCAATCATCTATTTCAATCGCAGAAAGAGCTTGCATAATGCTCATGTTTGTAGAATAAGAAATATGCTTTTGTTCTGTTTTTGTTTTAGATTGCAAGACCTCTAATTTTTTTTTGTAACGGGTTTGAAATTTTTTCATGGATCTGTAATAACCAATCTTCATATCAATAACATGATATAGCAATGCAAAGAGCAGTGCATATATATGAGAATCGGATCTTAAATCTGGTAAGTGATCTATCCAATATTTTATTGTAGCAATATACAATTTCCAATTTGTTGGGAACTTATCTATGTGGTGTTGTACACCCAAAGTAATATTGAAAATTTCCTGTCTCATAGTTAATGGAATTTCTCTGAGATCTTGTAAGGATGGAATATTAAAAGGAAAAATGTTATCAATGTTTTCTACTGTGTATCGAGTTAGCCTGTTATTTTCTCCTCTAGTTACATATTCTGCATTTTCACATTTCTGTTCACACTCTAACCTTAGTAACATAAATATAACCTTTAAGATTTTGTTACTTATGAATATACTAGGAGGTAGAGAATAATTTTCAATCTGTGCATGACATATGTATAACCCACGCATCAATATATCCATAAAATAACATGGAAATAGTCCCTCATAAAAGTCGTTGATAAACCAAGCAGGTAAACTATCAATAATGGATTTAGATACAGTCTCAGATTCATATTTATCTAAATCCTTATCTTGACTTACCACTTCAAATGTTTTTGTTAATTCTTCTACAAATTTGACATAATTTGTATTTGTTTGTAAGTTACAATTGTTTTGTTTGTTTTGAGAGATAATTTGAGCGATTTCTTTTTTTGAAAAACCTAATGGAACCAAGATAGTTGTCGATAGATTTGTATATTCATGTATAATAATTTTTATTTGTTTTAATATTTTTTTCTTATCATTTTGTGGTATTTTACTCATTATTATACATATAGCATTAATTAATGTATGCTTGCTCAACCAACTTAAAGTAGCCTCTATGCGACATTGCTGTTGAGTATGATTAAGATATCCCGCTTTTGGTAACTTTATGTGTTGGTAAAAATTTTTAAAGATATTATGTTGTATATAGTCATTGCCTAGCAGAATAGCAGCTAATGGTAATACTGATTCGTCTAAGCCAGAGAAAGTACTTAACAGAGTTTGAACTCTATAAATTTTACAACATTTTACATTTTCTCTCGACTTTCTTGTTATGTGGACGTCCATTGTATTAAATGGTATATACAATACCCCATAAATATAAAAGTCAGAATCATAACTGAGTACAGGACAATTTAAAAACTTAGCTATAGCAGCTATTGCATTATCAGCTTCAAACAGACATCGAACATGTTTAACACCCATTTCTTTTACAATATTTATGAAGACGTTACTAAGTAAAATGGGAAAAAATTTTTGTTTAGATTGCCTCAATGGAGTATAAGATGCTGCTGCTTGCACCTTGTCATGTAGACGTGACATCACAGTCCTTAACTTTTTATCTTCTATTCCTCCATCTAGAATGACTAATGGTTTTACATTGCATTTCCAGAGATCTTTGAAAAATGTTCGGACACATTGCGCATATTTATCATAATCTCCTCCAAATGCACAATTAGATTTTGTGTACCAATTATATAACTGGCATCCTATACTATTGCCATCAATAACTAAGTATGTATCGTGTAAGTCGTATGGTTCAAGGTATTGTTCAGAACGATTTGCAATATAAGTTGTTAAACCTGGTATACCCATTTTTAGATGCTCAGACTTTTAACAGTTGACATTAATTTTATAATCTTCTAAAATTACATGTAAAAAACAAGTATAAAATGCTGTAAAATAAGTATAAATTATAAATATCAGTTTAATCAAAAAGTACAAACTCTTATTAAATTTGTATAATTTACTTACATTCTTAGTCAATATGTTCTCAGTCGATATATTCTTTAATAGGTAATCACATTTTATAAAAGTTCTATTTACACTAGTGTGGATATTCCCCGGATTAACAAAACAATGACTATCACAAAGACAGTTATTTGAACACTAGCGAAATGAATCAATTTTGTTAAGAATGGATACTGTGTTTACCCAAACCAATGTAAACAAATGACACTGATTTTTTTTATGACATACATTACATTTAATCTTTTTTGAGATGGTGAAATGTTTTAGTTACGTATAATCGTGGCGCTACAATCGCAATACCAAAAAAACACTAGATGTTTTTAGGCAGTATACCGCCTAACGCAGTAGCCAATGAGGCTACTACACTACTGTAAGAGAAAGGTGTGTTCGGTGAACGTACTGAAGACATCATACACCTGTTCACTACCCTCGACCTTTGTACTCTATGTGAACGGCGTAAAGAATATCAATTTCGCAAAGCGCAAGCTGCCATATTTCAAAATTGTACTTTACAGAATTTCATTTTAAATTTGACCAGATTTAAATTGGAGGATACTCTTTATTTTTTTGTTTTTATTGTTTTATTGAGATTTGCAAGAAAAAGTAATCCTTATTCTTATAAAATACTTACATGCGGTGTTTCATGATATAAATTTAACTGGAATGTGCAATTTCCTTTCAATATTTGGAATCATCTATGCAGATGCTTAAAGACTCGCTGAAAAATGTATAGTAATTATTTAGTTAAAAATATTTTATTATAGATTTAAAGAAAAAGAAACATATAAAAAAAATAAGCTAACAAATTACTATCAATTAAGTCATTATAAACTTTCTAGTTTTGTGTCCACTACTGATGATTGATTTTAACATAATATACATGTTTTATTACTTGTTTCAGTGTATTTTGTTAAATCTTTTCGATTTGTATATGCACGATCTCTTTCGTCCCAGATAGTAAGACCATCACAAGCACATATCTTCTTTGTGTTTTGAAATAAACCAGATGAACGGGCTATAATTCCACATGCTAATCTATTAAACGAAATTTGTGTGTGTATATATATATATATCATATTAATACAATGTTTTACTTTATTTTACTTATCACATCTCTTACCTCTTTCCACTATTTCCATCTATTTTAGATTGCCCATCATTACCTTTACCAAAATCATCTGGTTTTTCTGTAATCACAAGTGATCTTCCAATAATATCTGATACATTAAGAAATTTATTGATTCTTCTAAAAAGAGCTCTTCCACTGTTATCTGCTTCTATATTTCCAAGATCACCAATATGCTGTTGCAAATAATGAAAAATATAATACTTTCAATCAATGTAAAATATAAAATAGATAATTTTTTAATATATGCATTACATCCTAATAATTTTACCTTTTTAGATACATCATCCTCGGGTCCACCATGTATGCTATTATATGGATTATAGTGTTCTCCTACACTATTGATATAAAATGGCATAGAATAATAAAAAATGATATATTTAATCACATATATATAAAGATCATTCTACACATAATAAATAATTTTTTATTATACCTTTCACACCCTTTAGAAATATCTCCACATTCGTGTACATGTATTCCATGTAAACCAGGTACAAGCCCATCAACAGTCCCATCTATAATACATCCTTCTGCTGTTTGTACAAATCTTATAACACCTTTTATATCATCGCTTACACTATATCCCGAGTCCCCTCCTAACATAGAGACAGCACTGTAGCTATTTTCTGTAAAATTAATTGAACAATAATTGTTTAAATTCAAAACATTTTATGCATTGCTTTATTAAGTTATTTGTTAATATTTTACATTAATTATATATGTGTATTTGGTTACCTCCATATCCTTTAAGAACTGCTTTTTTTCCAGTCTTTTCTATTTTTTCTTGTATCAAACTAAACGGAAGATTTGTTTCAACCACAACTGTACCACGTTCTAATGATACGTCTATGTTATTAACACCTTTCAATTCCGATAAACTTTCTCGAACATTATTGACGCATTTTTGACAAGTCATATCGACCGCAAACTCAACCTATCATATATTAATTCATCGTGAATAATATTTCATTATTATTTTATAAGAAGTATATGATTTACCTTCGCCGAAGACATTTTTTTACCAATTGCAGTTACTTTTTTTAAATGACAAATCGTTTTTTAGTTACATTCCAAGAACTTATCTTTGTTCTCATCCGATGTTGCGACATAAATTATTTATCGAGTTGTGTTCTGAAATCTGCTGTCGGTGCTGTTCCAAAAGTAACAAGCTGAGCGAGTTAAGTTCTTTATGACCAATCATATATCACTGACGAATTTATGCCAACTAAATGTTAGGGTATTGTATCGACTATACGACATTACGATAAAGTAACATTTCAAATACGTTTGCAAATAAAATCTCGGTAAATCGAAATCAACATGTAAATATGACAGGCTTTGGTAACAATTTATTTATATTTTATTTTTGTTAAAAATATAAATAAAACAAAACATGTATGTACACGGGTATTTTATACAATCATTACAAGGTATGTTCACCTTCTACAGTGTAAATCCAACTTATTATTTGACAACAATAATATTTCAAAATTAAATATAAGGTGACTTCTTAAATTGCATTGATCTTTTCTTACAACAATGTAATTCCTATTTGAGATATTTATTCTTATCGTATTAATGAATCTTTATTAAATAACAAAAGCTCATCATTTTATACCATGAATTTTTTTCTTTTCCCGATAAAGTGCCATAGTCTGAACTGAAAATATAAAGTTAAGAAATAAATTAAATTAGTTTATAGAAACTTAGTCATTCTTGAAAAGTTATTGTTGTTAATAACATACTATATGGATCAAATTTTATGGTTTCTATTTTATCTCCGAGTCTATCTCTGACCAAATGCCTTGTGTGGCCACTCGCTACACTCTCCGCTAATACTAAAACAAATCTAAAACAAAAAACAATAAATTAATTATAGATAAAAGAATTGTATTCCATTTATAATTAGGTTATTTCGACAACTAGATCAATGTGTACTTTAATACCAAACGATAAAGATCAGGATCATAAGTATTACTTTAATCGTATTATAAATTTCTCCTGAAAAATACCTACTTGCTTTTTACTCTCTTTAATAATACGTTTGTTACAAACATTGTTAATACTTTACTTAGTATCTACGCGATGCGTGTGTTGGGTTATAACCACAAGTCACTAAATCGAACAAAACATTAATACGCCACCTGGTGCACTTTTTACTCACGATTCTACCAATCAGAAAAAGCGTGCGTTACAGCTGAAAATAAAGCGCCGTCTGCTTTATGGGTGTGTAATGCAATCGTAGAAAAATTTGGCGCCAATACAGTTACCTGCATGTGTGTAACGTTAAAAACGTATTGTGGTTGTGTCTCATTATTATATATAAATTTTATTACGATATTTTTATTGTGTTGTACTAACTTGCTCCTTTGCGTTAACTTGGTTATAATTCGTCAGATTTCATAGGAATATAAGTTGTAACGTGCAGAAAATAAGGAAACGGTATATTTAACGTGATTATTGTAATATTCGAACGATTAAGTTTGATATTAAAAATAAAATTTCAGTCGTTTCTAAATCGACAGTTCATCGTCGTCATTTTATTGAAATTGCCATCAAGTCTGAAAGATTACCAATTACAAGAGTCGTGTCTCTAAAAGCATAACGCAACGGAAATGCGCGTTGCGATAAATAGTCCCGAGGGGCTCGCGAATTGGTAAGCTAGTAAGAGTTACTGCAACCGGGCTTTTGTATCGAAGCTATTGGCGTTGCTTCCAAAACAACAAACGTTCAGTGCTTTTGTTTCGCACAGCTGTAAGCTGTAATACGCAATGACGAAGAGATGATATACACGGTTTCGTAATTATTTTCGACGTTATTGATATTACCTGTTTGCAGAATTTTATATGTCGTGCGTGATATAGCCTTTCCTCGAATATATTTGCGCATATATGCAGAACGCATGATTGGAACACTACGATACATTAGAATCGAATTTCGTGAAGCTTTGCAGAGTACTAGACACAGTTATCGCATCAATTGCGCGCGTGAATTTCTTCGTTGAAAAGTCGTATAGAATTTTTTTTTTTTGGCGATAGGACGCCACGGATACGAAGCAATGTTTAGAATTCGATTTCGATAGATTTTTGCAAATAGAGTAAACAACGAGTATAAAGACATGGCTACTTTAACTCAAACTCTCACGAAGATCCTGAAAATGTTACGGGAAAACAGTAACATCAAGGAAAAGCGGGAAGCTTTAACCTATATTCGCAGGTAACGTCATTATAGTTGTGTATTTCATTTTGATCATTCTATTGTAAGAATCTATTATTTTGTCTTCTTTCCGTGATTACCTATTATTCCTTTCTTAATGGCTTAGCATAGTCTAATAAATTGTAATATGATTTGTAAGTGTACTTTAATTTTATCGTGCATTCAGAACATTTTTCATCCAACGATGGAATCAATAATTCTTCATTTTTACTCCACTGTTTATTTTTTTAGCAATGCTAGAAAGTTGGAATCTTCGGGTATAGTTAAAGAAGAACAATACAAGGATCTTTGTAAGTTGATCGTAGATGCCTCTACAAGCAAGGATCATAATATACAACATGAAGCATATGATACGCTTACTTGTATTGTGCAAGAGTTTAGGAGTCACAAATTAAACTTATTCGAATCAATGCTACAGATAAATAGAAAAGACAGGTTCGATAATTTTTCTTTCTCAAATTTACATTTTTGATTTTGTACATTTACATTTTAATATGTTATTTTCATGACATGATTTTAGATTAAAAATTCTTAAACTGCTAGATGTTGTGGATGATGTATCTATATCGATAATTGCCAATGATTCATCAATTTTAAATCTACTAAAAGATTGTATGCATACTGTACAGCCTGTTACAATGGATTGGTTTCTACCAACAGCATGTACAGATAATTTACAGAAATTAACCGAAGTTGAAAATACAGTATTATCTGATGATCAGAAGCTTGAAGAAGAAATGATCAATTACAGCCTTAATCTGTTGAGAAGGTTATACAAAGTGGCAGTTAACATGGCAGATAATCAAGTACAAAGGGTATACTAACAAAATGTTTTTTTAATGAGATCAACGATTATGACCTTATGTTACAAGTATTTATACTTGTATATATTGTTATTACAGTTTGACGCTTTACTAATGGACAAAATAGTACTATTAGCTTATATGGGTCATAAGCGACAACGTAGTCCTGCATTAAAAGTTTTACAGCATGCAATTACAACAAATTTCACAGCACACGTTCGTGCTGAACTACCAGATGCCTGGACACAATATAAGACAGCATTGCAATCTATATATTGTAAACGGATGCAACTTTTAGTAACTGCATGTGATGTTGACTGGGCTGTTCAATGGAATATCAGTGTTCAATTACTTGGTACTGATCTTCATCGTGGTGCAAGCTTGATAAATAATTTGCTTAGTGTAGAGGAAAAAGCCTTTAAATCTGCCGATGCAGTTATAAGGAGGTACAATATAAATTAGTTTTTAATGTTACAAATAAATATGTGTTTCCAAAAGTAATTCTATTATTTTCTAGGCAAGCTTTCCTCTCATGGAAATTGTTAATAGACAACTTTGCTCTAGACCATCAAGAGCTAGCTACTGTAAGAAGAATAAAATTGTTGTGTATACCATTAAATGCTAAAAACAGTAAGACTGAATTAATAGCATTGACTAAATTGGAAGTTTGGTGGCACTTGATCATTAAACTTTATAAAGACATTGTCAAATTTGTTCATCCTGTGATTATACAGTTTTTGAATTTTTGCTTTGGCCCTCTTGGAGATACACCGCTACTTTCATCCAAATGCGACGTTGCCTCACCTGGGAAAAGGTTTTTTAAGACAAAGATGGTTGCCGTAGATGCTTTATGTCAACTTCTTGTTGCAAAACAAGTAAACCATATGCTTTATACACCAATTTTGGAAGAAATGCTTCCAAATTGTATATGTGGTGCAGTTTTCCAAGAATGTTACAAAAGTATCATACATAGTGTAGGAGAAGCTTTACTTATTCTTAGTCAACTAAATGATAAGGAAATGAAAAATAGATGTCAAGTAGGGAAACTTTTATGGTCAAGTTTAGTTGATTATGCTCAAGAATCAATGGCAGAAATAAAGGTAAGAAGAAGAAGAAGTTTCAATTTCGTGTTTATTTGTTCATGCATTTAAATAATCAAATATCTTTCAGGATTTGGTCTATAAAGATATTTTATTATTAATAAATGAATTGCCAAATCATATGGCTGATAAGCCAATGATCAAAGATTTGATGCTTGATGTTATCATATTTGAACTGCCTAATTTCAATAAGGATAATCAAATCCATGGTAAAATGCTGTCAGATTTATTATTTAAACTTTTATCGCCATCAATATTACAGGAATCAAAAAAGTAAGTATTACCCATGCACAGTTTTTATTTTTAAGTAATACTTACATACAGATTAAGGTAAACTTATTTTTTATGATATTTAACTTAAAGGAATCATTATAAAGGATTTAGTTGTTTACTATGGGAATGCATTAAACCTAAAATAGAAAATGAATATCGCTCAGATACATTGGAATTTTTAAAAACAATTTTAGAGAAAATGGTACAAGCTGATTTAGAAAGTAAATTCATGTAAGTTCCTGATTTTTATTGAAAGTGAAGAATTGCATATTATATCTTTTCTTGTTATGTTCTTTTAGAACTGTTATACATGAGATATGGTGTATAGTAGCAGAAATGTTAACAAGGTATATGGAAGATTCGGGTAACATCAATGAAGGAAATGCAGCCCATCATGATTTTAAAATCACAGAATATATTTTAAAATTTCCATTTATGCATATATTTGTGAAAGATTCAAATCAGGTTTGCATATTTATATCTAGTAAATATCCGTATTACCATGCACAACTTTCTTAATTATTTAAATACGATTTATTAACAGGTTCAACAAATGAGTGCAACTTGGAAGAAATTATACAAACAGTTTAATTTACAAGCAGATCTGATTGTTACAGTAAAAACTAATGAAGTACTGTTAAACACTGTAAAAATGATACAGTGTTGTTTAAACAAGAATAAGGATTGTAGTTATTTTGCAGTTACATCTTTAGATGCATTATTGAGCAGTATAGAGTATAATTCCTTACTTGGTATAATCATAACACAATTTCCATGTTAAGCTATTTAAAATACATCTGTCATATGGTACATGCCTATATTATATTAATTTTCAGCTCACAGTGAAGTACCGTCTCTTGTGGAATTCCTCATAGATCTTACTAGGACTACCTTTAATAATTCACAATTTGCTGATTGTGATACTACACTGAGAACTTTATCTGCAATGCTTATTACCGTGTATGGACATAATTCAAAACAAGCAGTATTGTACCTGCAATATGTAAAACCAGTGATTGAACTTGTACTCATATCTCCAGCAGGAACATTATTAAAAGAAGTATGGCAAACAAATAAAAAAGTTTTGTGTAAAGGTCTTCAAACGTGATATTTATTATTTGTTATTTTGTTTGTAGGTTACAAGTATGTGGGAGACTGTTGTTAGTATTTTTAAAGGTCTTGGAAAGAATTATAGTTCTGAAATTTTATCACTCTATAAAGAAATCATTATCCAGGCTATAAATCATTCTAACGTAGATATAACGACACAAGCATTGTCATTCTTAGAGGAGACAAGTAACTTTGATGATAAAGCACAATGCATTCTGGAGGAAATACATAGGAAAATAAAACCAGATAAACTACCATTCAAGTTAAATAATTTAGAAAAGAAAATAGAAAATATAGAAAAGTCGTCAAAACAGGTAAAGATGACAGGTAGTTTTTTAAACAGAAAATGTGCAACCCCAAAGACTGTACTAGCCAGTGCACAAAAAGAGAAAGATGGAAACAAAATAGCGACTCCTGATCCCGAGTCACAGGTACACTTTTTCTTCTAATACATAAAGTGTAATATACATATAGATATG
Organism: Odynerus spinipes; assembly: GCA_032403825.1. Taxonomy (NCBI): domain Eukaryota; kingdom Metazoa; phylum Arthropoda; class Insecta; order Hymenoptera; family Vespidae; genus Odynerus; species Odynerus spinipes. The sequence goes on from JAIFRP010004521.1 coordinate 1,032,331, forward strand.
TACTAAATACTGTGTATCTTACTATTTTCTAGGAATATGTTTACATTAAAACAGACGTAAAATACGATGTGAATCGCTTGACTGAGCATCAGAAAGAAGTGTTGAAAAAGAAAAGAGATGACATCCCTGCAATGTATAATGATCTTTCACAATCGTCTTCACAAAGTAGTCAACATATACAGGAATGGTTTGATAAAAGAATTAAACATATTAGCGAAGCAGATTATACCCATAATGCTAAAAAGAATGACTCTATAAAAGAAGAAAGTATTGATCACGATGCTAACAAAGAAAATACTATTGACTCTACAATTACAGAATACAGTATCACTGATAAAACTGACGCTGTTAGTACTGATCTGAAAACCGTACAGCAGAGCATTCCATCGGTACACTCTACAAGTTTATTAAGCGAGGACAGTAAATCAAATAGGTGTAGTAGTGTTAATGTAAGCGATAATACGTCAAAAGAAGAAATTGGTTCGATATCAAAAATTTCTACAAGTGACGCATTAAATGTATCGTTCGAAGATACTAAAGAAGAAACGTTCGATTGTGACGAATCGGATTTTCTTGTAAAACGATTGGATTTTGAATCTCGAGAAGAGTTTCCTGATAAAGATTTAGAACAACAATTGTCTCCATCGGTATTAGAAAGTGGTAAACGACGAAATCGCAACAACACGGTAAAGGCAAGTTCTAGCGGAGTTAACTCTGATAAGACAACGAACAGTCAAGTTGAACAAAATGGATCTAAGGTGGTAAGAACATTGAGAGCAAAATCGAGTTTATCTAAAACCAGTATAAATAGCAATAAAAAAGATCTAGATACTACGCGTACAAAGGAAAAATTGTTAGCCGAAAAAAAGAAAGGTACAAAACGTAAATACGCTTCAGATAGTGATTGCGAAGAAAATATACCCCACCGAAGGCGAAGAAATTTAAATAATTCTTCTGAAACTAGCAGTGATACAGATTGCATGCAGTCTGTGGAAAATGAAAGTTCAGATGGAAGAGGAAGAGAACAAAGTTTGAGTCGACGTACTAAAAACGAAATATCAAGACTAAAGATAAATATGGTATTCGACACTCCGTTACCAAATCGTCGTCGGTCAAAGATACAAGATGAATTACAAGATTCTAGTACAAAGCAACTTTCGGAGAACAAAGGTATACGAAATAAAAATACACACTTGAAGGATACAGAAGTGAAAAAAGCTTCAAAAGTGGAGTCGAAATCAAATGTAGATCAATCGGCATTTAAAAAGAGAAAAAAGAGAAGTGCCACGTTTGAGTCAAGGCAAAGTGACGAGTTACAAGCGACTGATGCAACTGAAAAAGATGTAGAGAAGGAAGCTAATAAATCAGAAGCAAAACATTTTAAATCTAATGAAAGTAGCAATGTACACTCTGAGAATACAGATGATACTAATGACGATGTTCAAGATAAAACTGCAGATAAGAATACCTTGCTAAATGTTGGTAAAGTAAAAAATGATAAAAAGAAACTTCAAGAATACGATTCAAATAAAAATGAAATGGAAACTGAAGATTGTATAAATAACGAAGAGGAAGAATCATCTGGAGATGATGAAACCGACGAAATTATACAAAATTCACAAGAGCCAAATGTGACACCAAGACTGGAAGGAAAATATAATGATAAGCAATGCTTCATTAAAATCGATAAAATTGACAAAGTTGTTCACGTTCCGATTGTAAAATTGAATGACACGTGTAATATAGACATTTCAAAAGGATCTATTACAGCAAAGAAAAGTACAAAAGAAATACCCGATGTGCCTGCAAAAATACCAGATGGTGATTCTAAAAACGAGGATCAAAATGACGATAAAGTTGACGATAAAAATGAAGATAAAGATGATAATAAAATTAACGATAAAATGAACGATAAAGTTGACGACAAAGTTAATGATAAAGTTGACGATAAAGTTGACGACAAAGTTGATGATAATGTTGAGGATATAGCTGAAAATAGACCTGATGATAAACCTGATGATAAAGCCGCTGAGGATGCAGTTGGTGATACGACTGAGGATAAAGTTGAGGATAAAATTGATGAAACAATGCATGTGAAAAATGACACTGTAACAGTTGTAAATAGCGAAGATGAAAAAAAAACATTAGACGTACCACAAGTAAATGCTTCCCCAACGCGGAAAGTACATTCAATGGCTCTATCATCACCTAAAAGCAATGTTAAGGTATTTTCCAAGATAAAGTCTTATTCATCTCAAGGAGGTCGTGCAGCTCACATGTTGGGCTTAGTTACAAAGCATGCATTAGTAGAAACTAATAACCAAAGCCAAAGTGTAAAAGCAGACGACGATTCAATAATTAAAAAACTAAAATCTAAAGAAGGGGAAAGTGAGATGCAGACTGGAAAGAAAGATAAAGCTTTTATATTTAAAGAAAATGACAAAATGGGTGGTCCCTGTAGCAGTCGTCAAGAAAAGATATTTAACAATATGAAATCTGGAGAATATCTCTTATCTTCGCCCGTAAAATCGTTTCCTAATCTAAAAAATGACGGAGAGAAAATTTCTTCTAACATAGATAAGGCAATACCCGACTATATGTTAATCAGCTTGGAGAATACATCCGAAAAGGGGTACAATGGAAGTTTGTCGCCTTCTCACGAAAAAACGGAACTACCCATGTTGGAGTGGTCCAGCGCTAACCCGCCATCGTTAACTGCATCACCTAGCGCAAGCATTCTTAAACGTAATCGATTGTCTATGCCAGAATGCGACGTAGAAGCTACGACACCAAATAAGGTATGTTTTCAAATTTTTACAAACCCATGTTTAATAGTTTAGGACCATTTCGAATAGATACACTCACATATGTTATTTCTTACAGAGGAAACGGGTTAGCTTCGCGGATCCTCCAGTTTCAAAGCAAATGGGTTACGAGATCACGCTCGCCGAGTCTCCTCATAAAGTATCTAAATTATCTTCGCGTGCTTTAATGTTTCGTAAGGATTCGCCGTCGCGATTAAAGCAAACGAAACTTAAATTTATTCAAATGGATTCAGAAAAAGTGGAGAAAGACATTGAAACCCAGGTAGATCATGGATGTGAAATTGATTTGCAATGTGAAAGGGAGAACGCGTTATTAACGAAAATAGCAGAGGAATTGGAATATTCCGAGAATATGGTAATAGACGTCGATAATCATACAGCCTGCAGTTTTTCGGATAACACGAACGATATCTCCGAAATAACAAATCCATGCACCGCAGTTACGATTAGTAATTTGTCTCAGGAGATAGAGATAAGAGGAGAGACGACAACCCCTGAGGAGTCAAAGTTATCATCGACAATTAACGATAACGACAAATCTCAATCTCAAGAATCTGAAACTCAGCAAGATATGTTCGGTAGCGTCGAATATAAACCTGATATTGACCGGCCAGTGAACAGCGATCAAGACATAATTAATCGAAACAATTCAGCGGATTCTTCGCAATTGAATATATCAAGTATGGATACAGAAAGTTTGGAAGATACAGTAGACGTAGCAAACATTACTGGTCTGAACTCAACAGCGAATTCGGACGAAATATTTTGCGGGAAACCTGTACGAACTAGTACACAAACGACGGAAAATATTGCAGAACAAGATACTTTGCCGGTTACAGATTCGGTATTTGGAAGCTTACCTTCGAGTCAGGCAAGCGAATATACCGGCGAAATTCCTCAGCCAGAATTATTAAACGATACGGAACCACTTTGCCCGGATTTGATATCGTGCCAAGAGCCTATAGATTCCATAATAAACGATTTAACTAATCCGTTGTGGATTAAAAATTTGACAAGTTATTTCTCAAGCAGGAATTTGCACACTATCGGTGATCTTGCTCAATTGACCGAACGCGAAGTAAATAGGATGCCTGTAAGGGGTAATCCCAAAGTGGATTTTGTTAGGAAAGTTCTACAACGTCGTAACACCATGGACTTGTCGGAGACGAAAGGTTTCATCGAATTGTCAAACGACAACACTAAAACTATCGCTACCTCTTCAGCGTATGATAATATATTACCTTCTTGTTCCGTAGTATCTCAAAACGATAAACCAACAGAATGTTGTAGTCCTTCGGTTATACAGGCTACCGATAATATGGCTAAAGCGACCTGTAGCGATTTTATAATTAAGACATTCGACGTATCGTGTCAGACGGAAGAAATTTTATGTACAAAAGACGCTTGTACAATGACACTAGATACGCCTACCGTTTCATCGCAAACGTCGCTGGCAGATCCAAATACGTCGGATCAAGTGACACATCAAACTAGGAGTATAGGTGTATGTACCGATCCCATTGCACCGGTACACACGCCTTCGCCGCGATATCGGAAACCTAAAACGGCAACGAAGTCCGTCGAAGCACAAATGGCGTTGGAAGATCTTTTAGACGAAATTGATGTTAACTTGGTGATGCAAAGTGCCGTAAGACGAAGTAGTTCCGAAAGTATACTCGCGCAATACAAGGTAAGTGGCATCGTTACGAGCTTTATTTAAGTACGTACATTGATTTCACGCGAATCATACATTTATGTCATGCACAATCTTCGCAGATGAAGACGAGAACTTTATCAGAGGCTGACTTCGAGAAGGAAACGTTAAAACTACTCGGGCTTGAGCATAAATCAACTTATTACGAAGCAAAATTAAAATCCGCCTGCCGTGCGTGCGGCGTTAACAAAGTTCTGTTAAGACTTCCCGATATCTTTTGCGGCGACAAACAGTTTTTCAATAAAGTACTCAGCGCGTATCGGAAGAAAATTACGATGAGCGATTGCATGAGTGTGTTTAATTTTAAAGAAATAAAGGATTTTATTTGTCATAAGTGTTCGTCGTCCGAGCTTGCCGAAATTTTCTCGATGAAACTGAAGGAGGACGAAAAGTTTGGCATTAAAACTCCTATGAAAGAATTGTCGTGTTTTAGTGCCATGTTGAAGAGAGTTCCCATGGATGTAGTAATAAGTCATACAGTTGCGAACGAAGAGTTAATTCCACCTCAACTTGTTTTAGATATTGCTATGCAAAATAGTAGCTCGGCCGATATAACGCAAACGCTCGAATTACAGAATCCACATTTAATAAGTGACGTATTCGATAAGCTGTGGTCTCCTGAATTAGTACTTTCGCATATTGAAACTAAAAGCGAAAGAACGGAGTTACTCGAAATTTATAAAGCTATTAGTTCTAAACTAAGTCCCAAAGAATTATTGGATGCATATCACGAATCAATGGAAGCCAAATTGTCTACGGAAGAAAATCCAAAATCAGAATGAAGATCGCGCGTACCTAACATATGTATTTCAAGGAGCATCCTAAATGGCTAACGAGTGTCGCCAATGTAATCATTCATCTTAGATTTAAATATTACTTCTTTGTCAACTTTAGTATAAGCGAGTGAAATTTACGAACTTTACTTTTTTTCTTAATTGTGATATTTCCATGTTATATATATGTTTGCATTATTTTCATCTTGTCACACGATATAAGTACGATTCGATAATCGAGTAGGCGAAATTAAGCGGCTTTGATTGTGCTGATTGTGTTCGTGAGATCACGATAATACTGTATATATATATAAGCTTTTATAAACATTTAAAAGAGACGATTATTTTTTTTGTTTGAATTTAATTTATTAAAAGTTCGAACAACCAGGAACTGCGCACCGCCAGTCTTATTTCATTTCAGTGAATCTTCTTAAAATACTATATGCACTAGAAGATTGAGCGGCGGTAGCTTGAAAAATGTGCCCGAATAAAAATAAAAGGATGGTGGAGTATGATCCTACCGATGAGTCGACGTTTACAAAGACTATATTGGATGAAGATTATGTTCGAAACGTTTTTAGTTGCTAAGTTTTTTTGACCACATGAATTTCGATCGTGAGTTTTGATGCAGGTATTAAGTGACTTCCTTTTTACTTGACCAGCTATATAAAAAGTTCATATGGCATCATAGGATTAAGCATTTATTATTGTAAATATGTTCATGTAATTAGTTATAATTATCGACAGTCAATATATTTAACGACTACTATCCTTCGTACGAAATGTTTTATTCAATGTATAATCCATACCTTTTTTATGGCATTAAGAATTGATCTATATCAAAAACCTATGCCAGTATTATTAACATTTCAATTTAGATAATTAAAAAAATAATAAAAGCAAGAACTTCACCTTGTGCGAATACGACGGTGTAAAATTTTGCCGCAGATGTTCGCACGCGAAAACTATTTTCTTCTTCCGTCGGATCGAACTCATTATTATTGACTTATACTACTGATCTACCCACCGGTGCGCCAGTGATCATAGTCAGCCATAATCACTACTTGTTCGTTAAACTTCCGACGTACAATTACTACGAGATCTTTACGCGAAGGGAACTTTTCTATGGGATGTTGCACGTTCTTATAAACCGCGTTTCTTGCTATATAAATCGCACGATATAACGATATATAAGTTTCAATCGTTATTAGAAAAAATATTACCCCTCGAATCCGAGCATCGTATGCAACACGAGTAATCCCAAAAGACACGGTGTCAAAATACGATGCCAATCGTACGGTTTTGCTGAAATACGCGATGTCACGTTTCTTATTTCTTTTTCCCCAGATACAGACGAGAAACGTTACGCGAAACCTAGAATGCTTATTTTTTATCCACGCGATACTCGTAATACCTTATATTTTGTACCAAAATATAGTTCGCGATGGATACGAAAAATCGGACGTACGTAAAAATGAACAATGACAAAATAAAAAGCAAGAGAATAGAGGAAATTCGTACATTTTTACCGCGAACGGACCGTTTATTTGGTGGATCGCGTATTCAGTAATAAGTGCATACACGTTTTTGAGCGGGACCACAACACTCGATATCCTTCGTACGTGAACAACGCTTGAAATCAAATTTCCGGCCGTCGGGCAAGCGTACGTACTACAATACGGTTAAAATAGTTATCTAAGTTCCAATGCTTCCATTAACATTTACGAATAACCATGCGATCAGTTGCGTATGTGTGTATATGGTATTCGATGATGGAGTGTCTCATTGATAAAACGCATCGAAGATAAAATTTCATTACGTTTTCCTTGAAGACACGCTCATGGTATGTTATTATAATGAACGTATATCTTTATCATTTTTAGTGGCTGCCAAAGAGAGATCGGATTTTGAATTTGGGGAAAAATCGGCGCGAGTTAGAGATAGTGCGCGGGTGGTGGAATTTGATGCTGTTGTAAAAGAGAAGATGGAAGGTACAGTTCTTCATTTATTTGTCTCTGTCTCTCTCTCTTTTTTTTTTATTCAACGGAAACATGCAATAATCCTCGCATATTAGCTTCAGTCGGATTTTAAAACTGCCTTCATTTTTTCTCCTCTCTCTCTCTCTGTCTCTCTCTCTCTCTCTCGACCTCTACCACCGTCTAACTATCCATCCGTCTCTCTCTTTCTTTCCCAGGGGGTGACTCGAAACGGAAAGCTAGAAGCATATGAAATATACGCGTATTGCGTGCCGGTTACACGATTTGATGCAGGTGTGCGTTAATATCAACCACCATCGTGCATGTAGGTGTCCCTATGGGGGGTCGAAACGCCTGCGCGGGATGAGTTCCTACCTATATAAGGAGGCAACGCTGTACGAAGCGGTACTCACTTTTGGAAATCTGTGTTAGAAGGACGTGTGGATCTTCACGGAAATGGGCTTCACTGGAAGCTACCTCGTAAAGCTTCTTCTTTACATCGCCATCGTCAACGCGATTTTTCTTCCAACGGTGAGTTTTCAAAGTTATATTTATACACGCGTATTAACTTTTTCACTATTCATTATTCCTTTCTTTCTTATTCGTTTTTCCTTTTCTTTAAAAATAAAATAGATAATATTAACAACCGGAGATTATGTGTTGTAGTTGGCTTAAAATATATATATATATTTTTTTTAAATCAAAACAGTCTGACAATCGAGAACAATATCTTATTTTTTTAGTTAAGTGAATTTAAAATCTAACATAAGTTTGTCTAACATAAGTGCAAGAATAATCGAGGAATTAAAGAAACCATTAAAAACTGTTCGTTTTTCGATTCTACGTGACTTCGAATCGACGCTACGCGTCAAAGTGTTAGTTTCGTTGCTGGTAATCACGATTCGTGCTGATTGAGAGAGTCAAGAGTTGTTCTTTCTAGCGACACGTTACCGTAATCGAACCGTTTCGTGAATGTTATACTTTTATAGGATAGTTAATAATATTACAAACGATACACTACAGTGATATTCGATTAATTCAATCAATCACATATTTCTATCTATTTATAATAAACAATTTCTCAGCTTCATTTTCGCTTCGCACGATGTTCCGCAAGGACAACCCGACAGAAGTTTTTTAATTTTACTCCGTCAGTTTGCATAAATCCACCTGGCGGCCTTCTTTCTTCTACCCGACAGATTTCTCGCAAACTTCTTCCTCGCAGTAAGTCTCTTCGCAAACTTTCCTATATTCTTCACGAACATTTACTACTTCGAAGATGTTCTTACTCACGAAACGTGTACTTACCCATCATCCGCAAAGCTGTCAGCCCATCTCTTCCCTCGCGAAAAATGGATAAGTTTGCTTTCGTTGACACAGTCTCTCCTTGCGGTGAGAAAGCTTCCGAGAAAGAGGGAGAGAGAAAAAGATAGAGCGGTTGATCATCTTTTCCGCGTGATGCAGCACACGTTCGGTCAGCTTATGGCTATCGCATTCTGGACAGGCAAGAACGTATGATAGTTTTCCAAACGTATGATAGATTCTAAAAGAAAAAAAAAGAGAAAAGAAACTATCGTTATCGGTTATACGTATACATACAACTATACGTTCAGATAGAAATTAATGTAGTAGAAATAATATCCGATGATTATTCTCATCTGACAGGCGCGAAGCGTGATGCGTGTATTGAAAAGCGATGGGACGACGCGTTCCGAAAAGTTGAACCTCTTCCTACGAACTCGTATCTCGAGCTTTAGCGCGAAAGCTCCGTTGAATTACCACTCGTAAACACGTCCACCAACGCGATCGCTGCAAGCGATATGCGTATGAATAGGCGGCAATTAATCCTCTCTCTCTTTCTCTTTCTCTTTCTCTTTCTCTTTCTCTCCCTTGTATTCGGTCTTTTCTTCTGTAAAAGCAGAGCCCTGATTTCGGATCGGAAATAGTACAACTAGTTGTACTTCCTGAAACAACGGATTCGAGAAACTTTCTGCTTCGTTTATTCCCCAAAATGTTTACGAAACGATGTTTCTCCCTAATCTCCCTCGTCGGTAGTGCTTTGTCGAATTTGGAAAATATTTCGTTAGATCGAGCTAATCGTTCGGGAGTGCTCTTAATTCGAGAGTTTCGGGTTTCTCGATAATCTTATTACGTCGTTACAAATTCAGAATTTTTATTCGCGGAGTTCGCGAGTACGTACGATCAGACGGCTTTAATTTAAAGTTCTCGATAATCGATATGGGAAAATTTGTTTTATCGCATACCATCGGCTTTTTGTTTACCTCTGTGACGGTTCTAGTAATAGTAGTAGCAGCAGTAGTAGTAATAGTAACGGTAATGGAAATCGGTTAATGGGTTGATAAATATATACATCTATACAGCGAGCCACGCCATTTTTTTCTAGTTAAATTGAATAAAAATCTTTGAAAATTCACGCCTATACACGCACCGAGTAAAATCGAAACTGAACACCGAGAAATAGTCGCCCAAGATGAAGCATAGATACGGGTACTAAGATCGAAGCGGTTAAAGAGGTCGTGGGTGTTCCTAATCGAGGAAAACAATAGGCTGCTATGGTACTGTTCTTCTCCCAACGTATTCCTCTCTCTCTCTCTCTCTCTCTCTCTCTTTTACACATGTATATGTACATACGCGTACACTCTCCTTACACATTTGTAAAAGGACAAACATGGACAGGGATACTCGTAAACATGTTCGCGTAGAGATGTCGTTTCTTAGATACATATATACAAACACGGTAGTAAACGACAATTGTTTGGGCTTGCTTCACTACGATGGACTACGGATTCACTACGATGCCTAATACAATACCCATAGACCTGCCGGACTTTGAATCGTTCTTCGCAAACTGGGACGCTTCTTCGAAGAAAGTCATAGACGTAAGTGGAAAGGAGAGATCGGATAAACTTCGTTCTTCGACGAAGACGATCCTATATTTTGTTCTTTTTCTTCCCGTCTTCCCCTTCCTTTAATGTTACCCTAAAAGAAAGTTAGTTACAAGTTCGGTCAAAGGCACGATTACTAGTCCTTAAGACGCTTGAAGGTCTCTATGGCAAGCGGATCGCGGTACCGGGCTTGGAGAACGCTCGAGGAATAAAGTCTGACGTTTAAAAGGATCTCGACGAAAGTGAAAGACAAAGTAAGGATAACGAAGCCTCTAAAAAGATTCTGCCCTGTTTTAAAAGTAGCTAGCGTGTAATTAAGGGGGAGATAACAAAAAAAGTAACACGGTCAGCTTTCTCGCGAGCAATCGATCTCTTTAAGCTCCGTAAGTTCATACATTTGTAACGAGTTAATTAACGATTAACTATGACTCGTTATTTTGCGTATTCTAGGAATTTATTATCGCGATGATTTGTGATCGGGATAAACGTCTCTGTTCTCAGTCGTCGAGCCAATCCCCGAAGGCAGGTTATGATATGCAGCGTGATTTAAATATCACGAATTAATTCGTAAGATCGTACTCGCGAATGAAACGCATTAATCATATCTACGCGGACGACGCACGATGTCATCTGATATGTTCCTGTCTATGGAGCTGTTCCATACGCGCGCGCGCTATGATTTATTGTTGTCGTTCACAGCGGTGACAGGTATGATAAGTGGCGTAACATCGACGAAACTTCGACGCGCGTATCTGTTTTTCTTATTTCGCGGTAAGAATTTTTCTAAATTTATCGTTTCTCGCAATCTGTTTTTGTTCTTTCTTCTTTTCTACTTCTCTCGTTTCTTGTAAAAACAGCAGGACGCGGTTAGAATGTAATTTTGTGACCGCGCGACGAGCAACGTTCCTGGCATTCCTTTCGCGTTTCGCTTGCGTATCACGTCGCGAAGGAAGCTGGAAAAAAGGAGTTTTCCTCATATCGAAGCACTCGCAAATTGTTTTCTGTCAATCTACCAACTCGCGTACATTATTCACGGTTTAGGAATACTCGCGGAGGGAAGAGGCGAGAGGAATTTTATTTCACTCGGATATAAAGCGAATACACCGAGCGTTCTTCGCGCGATAAAAGAGGAAGAATCGCAAGCTGTCCGATACGCGTAAGCTATACTTCGATATGAGGTTGGAAAATTGGAAAATTCGATTTTACAGTCGGTCATGTTCGATTTATCGTGTATTTCAGTCGAAATAACGTTGTTTTTTTAACATCCTCATACTTATCGTAGATATTTTTACATTTATACAATACCCACGCGTCTATGGATAGCTACACCTACGTAGGTACGTTTGTACTTAGACGTAGAGTGTGTACGAATTAGTGACAGTAACGGATATCTATATGCCTGTGTGTACAGAAGATCGGTAATTAAAATTAATTCTCCGACCCCCTGGTAATCAAGTTAATTTCACGACTACATTAGAACCTGCTCGGGAGAGGTTTCGGGATAACTTTCGGAATTTACGTTAACCCTCTTTAATACCCCCGGATCTTCATTCCAGACACACGTAGCTATTTCTAATTAGCCGAGAGTCAGCTAGAACTTCCTTTCACAAAGACGCTCCCACGGTAGCGTCCTGTGAGAGAGAGAGTTAAGCTAGCACTAATGATGCAAGGACATCGCACGACTATTTAAATAACACGCGTAGACGTTTCTGTAGATGTCAAGAAAGGTTCTTCCCGTCTTCTTACTCCTCCTAATCTTAGGAAGATCTGTATCATTGAAAATACACGCGTCCTTGCAACCTCGAATTTCTTCTCTATCATTTACTCTCTATCTTTTCGCGAGAACGTTTCCGTGGGTGTCTCTATCGGCATTGGCTGACTCGGCGAAGGGTAAACGATGTTAAGGGAGCAGGGTCGCCTTTTTCAGGACGTTCAAGCGTCGTTCGGGAAATCAGTTGGGAAGTTCCGTATAGATGGATCAACGGTACGTCGTTATAAAGTGACTTCGTCTTATGTATGTATATACGTATATATACATCTCTCTTTCTCTCTCTTTCTTTATCTCGACGAAAGTTCTTTTACTTCATCCTACTTTCTCGGTGGATTATCGATGGTCGTTCGTGCGAAAAGCCTGTCATCGGGTGGGCGTCACGAGTTGCTTCGACGAGCGATGACGCAATGATATATAATTTATAATATACCCATACGATGATCGACGTTCGAACGTCGTCCTTCTTTGGTAGGCTAGTACTCGCTTTTTTTTCTTTGTACGGTATCTTCCCAGTTTTTTAGCATAATTTGTACAAATCGCTCGATAACGGATAATAGACACAGGATGAAAGCGTTGGGAAGGATCAATGTCGGAGGATACATCAAAGGCACGCATCTCTTTGACTCTGAATAGTGTGTATACTTGTACCAGTCGGGAAGAAAAATATTGTCAAATCAAGTGGATACTTTTATATCTTCCTTTTCCGTTTTTCAGGAAAACAGACGGAACGATTTTTGATATCAGAAAATCTTTTACTCTTCAATGCATCTCGATATACCGTGTCTTCTTTATTTTTTATTATCTTTCTCTCTTTTTCTCTATCTCCTTCTCGTTTTTACTTTGCCAGAAAATTTGAGGCGTCCCGTTCGGAACGAGGTCGAGCTATTATCGTCGATCCGAGAGGATATCCGATTTCTTTTAAACCAATTCGTGTCTCGTATTCCGTGGAACCGATATATCGGAGCGCACTTTGCAGCGAAGGTTCTTTCTGTCCATAAACCGCGGATGATTTATGAAATCCAGCCGTGCTTTTTAGATACAGTGAATTACCAGCGGTTACCCGCTACGTATCGCGAAACTGAGAGGAAGAGGTGGGAGTCGAAATTTACGGTGGATTTAAATCGACAATTTCATTACGTACGTTTTACGCTCGATTTGTAGAGCATTTTTACTGAAATCGCGAGTTCGCGTCTCCGATCGAAAACCGATGCGTATTCTTATAACAATTTCGTCGGGATTAACCATTTTTCAGATGTAATGTAGGAAGGAATAGAAATTAGAAATTTATCGAAAAATGCAAAGAACAGTTTTATCGATCATTAATTTTTTCAAATTCGAAAGGTACCGTGTAACACGTTACACGCGTGTATACACCTTCACACGCGTGTATCCAAGCGTGGAAAGTTCATCGCCGAAAAATGAAAAAGCTCCGACCGGTCCTACGATCAAATCGTAAAGTTCGTCTTTTTACCATGCCGATGAATCCGATAAACCTGTCGTTGGCTTTGGAAGAATACTCCCCCGGGAGGAAATACGTCGAAAAGGGATTCGACGATTGGTTACCTTTATTGCGATTTCGATGTCACTCGTCCCGTCGTCTGAGCTTCCACAACTCGGAGGGGTGTAGCTTTTATTTGTGATCCTCTCTGCTTCCTTCTTCTTCTTCTTTTGGCTCTATTTTCTTTTAAGCCTTCTTCACGCATCTCCTTCCCCTTCCGACCTTTTTCGGAAAAAGCTTGCCTCCTGTATCGAAGTAGCAGAGCGATATTAAATTGCTTACAATGGGAGGCAATTGTTGCTTTAGATCGTCTCGCTTAACGCTTTCCTATCTGACCGGATTTTCCTCTTATCAATTCCAATATCCCGATTAATTAGTTCTACTTTCTTTGACATTTCTTTTTAAATTAATCTCGAGGACAGATTTCGAGAAGCCACTCGTCCTTTCGTCGAGTCATGTTTCGCACCATTTACACGAGTTATTTGCCCTCGAAGAATTTTCAGTATTCTAAGATACACCGTGTTCGAGAGTGAGTGGAAATTGTAACTCGAGGAATTTAATTTAATCTCGCGTACCAACGATGCTTAACGTTTACAGGGTAGCTCGGTAAATTTTAATGAGACAACATCGTAATCAACCGTGACACTTGCTCGGTCGCGTACATGCACACGCGTGTAGATAGTTTCATAGTTAATAACTTTGTATGTCGCGATTATCGTGATGTTCTTTGCTAGTTTTTTTTTTACACAAATCTTTTCCGCGATATCACTCAAAATCAATTAGATTTTTTAACTTTTCGTTGTACATCACGTACGTGACTGTCTAAATTGAACGCGAAGGTGTATCAACGAAATATTTGACATGGAGAAACGGCGAAGCCGAAGTCGCGTTCATTTCGTAACGCGTACAGGCGATGAATATTTCATTGCGATCCCGTAACACCGCGTAACTCGATTGTTATTCGTAGCAAGTATCGCTCCACAAAAATATTATTACGCGAGAGGAAAATTTTACGTACAAAATGAATCCGGTGCATCTGCGAACGTTCTATGACCACCGTCATATTTGCATGTAGCGGGTATATACTATACGAAGTATTTAACCTCGGTAATATATTCTAGACGCGTTGAAAATGACCAAACCTTTTGATAAAAGCGAGGGAGCGTTAAAAATTTAGGCGTTATTTACACGTGCGTGATAATTAATTAACAGAAAGCTATGGTGAACATTTCGAAAAGATATTCATTTTAATACGTAGGTACAAGAGGATTTACGACATCGATATTTTATCTCAAATTTATTTAACTGTAAAAAATATATTAAAGGTACGCTTTTTTCAGTTATTATACTCTAATAAGATTTACTTTGAATTCGCTTTGAAACCTTTCACGCGAGATCGATTATTAACAGAAATCAATTTTAGCAATTTTATACGATTTCATCTTCCGACTATCGGATTTTGCATCTAAGGTATTCTCATTGAGTGGAATTAATCTTAGCGTATAATCCGATTGAATATCGGTAACGAACGGACGGCGATTTGAGGATAGAAGCCGTGGAAATAGGATCATATCTAGTTGATATCGAAATTACGTTGATGGTTTACAGATTACATTAATTTCTACGAGAACGCGAGACCGTGAAGCGATGAAATTTATGTCCAACACTATGATGATCATTTAATAACGTCCCAGCTGTCCGTCTTCTCTCTCTCTCTCTCTCTCTCTCTATCTCATGGAAATATGTACGAATTAATTACATCGTGCTGAGAGAGAGGGAGGGAGACGTCGAGACGAGTTAAATATTTTAATCCTTTATTTCTTTCTTCCGATCAATATCATCGATATCAAGTTCCACGTCTATATCGACATTCTACAAGTACTACAAGCCGACCGATAAAAGTTGTATAACTTCTATAGAACTGAACAATGTTTCAATATCGAAACTATGACACGAACTTTATATTCGTCGTCTGGTTAAAATTTTTGAACCAGCTTTACCGCCGCGTTCGTTTCTCTAGACTAGCAGTACCTTCTTTTCTTTTTCTTTCTCTTTTATATCGGAAATTCACAGTTAGAATACGTAGGTGGGTTCACAGAAGATTTTGTCATTCATCGAACATATTCTAACGCGTTCGTGCGTGAAATTGGGGGTGTATCTCCTTTTTGTTCTTTCCGTTTTACGATCGATGCATATTATTATTTGGACGCGCGTAGATACATATAATACATATATACACTGTGATACGAAGTTTGACGGAATCGATATCGAGCCATTGTGCGATCGGTTTGAAAGGAGTTGTAACGTCTCCGTTATTCCAATGCGCGTGATTCCAGTTATATGAAAAGGCTTTGTATATATATAGAGGATATACGTACATATTTCAGCGGATGCACGATACAAGATGTATTTTTATCTGAGATCTCGATAAAGAGAGTTACATTGAACGCTCGAAAACTTTTTGGTACTTTTGAGCGACAAGTACGTTTACTTATGCGTTCGATGTTCGTATAAGATCAACGGGCTGGGTAATAAGAATTTATTTTTAAGCGTCGAACTTGTTCTCACCGTCTCGTTTGAAAATAATTGCCTTCCTCGTCCCAGTGTAACATAAATGAATTTTCTGTTCCAGGTCGTATGTCAGGACGAAGAGAGTAATAGTCAATGCATACCGAAGAAAGTTTTTCTGGCTCTCCTTCGGCTTCCAGAAGCGAGCTCGAATTTAGCTGCTTACTCCCGAACGGCGCGGATCATTCAGGATGCTAAAAACCGCAACGACATGGCTCATCTGAAGGCCCTCAGCACCGAGGAAAACGACGACTCTGAAATTTGCATACCGGGTAGCTTATACTTGGAACTCTTTAGAGATCCAGCGATGCGAGCACATTTAACGTCGATCGGGAAATCCTCGAAATTACCCGAATATCCTTTCGGTCGGTCGTTCGAAGATATCGAAGAGGTCGATTCGAGGGAGCCATTACCCGAAGCGGAGAAGCGAAGTCTCGCGACCTTGGCCAAGAACGGCGATCTGCCGGTCTCCATTCTGGAACGTAAAGAAGAAAATAACGACGACGACGACGAGGAAAAACGGAGTATCGCTGTTAGGTAAGATATCTTTTTCTATTCTTTCCTGTCCAAGTAGATTACAATCGAGTTTGCTTTATTCTCGAATCCAACAGATACGGTGGGTCGAACGACGAGAGGCTGGGAGCGTTATTGAGAGGCCTGTTGGAGGAAGACCCTACGAGAAACATCCCTAGCATTCTCCGCGAATACACTCTCCCGAACGGCGAATTGGATATCGAAGCCCTGATACGAGATCATCCCCATGGAAAGCGGAACGTCGGTGCGTTAGCTCGAGATTTTGCCTTGCCACCCACAGCCGGTAGAAGGAACATCGCTTCCTTGGCACGCGATTATGGATTACCATCCGGTAAGAGGAACGTTGCTGCTTTGGCCAGGACTTACATGTTACCTCAATCGGGCAAGAGGAACGTCGCTGCCTTGGCTAGAACTTATATGCTACCGCAGTCAGGCAAGAGGGATTACATGTCCGACGAGTTGTCACCCATCGAGAGAAGGTATCTGGCTTCTCTGGTTCGATCCGGTGGATATCCTTACAATGCTTACGACAACGACAAAAGGAGTATTGCTTCTTTAGCCAGAGACGGTAACTGGCCCGAACTCTCAAAACGAGCTTACGGTATTCCACCATTCGGTAGCATGATCCTTCGTACCATGAACCGCCAAGGACGATCCTTGAAAGATAAGCCACTCGATCTCCAGCAACTAACCGAAGAGAGACACAACGACGGTAGCAGGTTCGGATCGTTCGGTGACGATCGCTTGGACTCTCTGATGCGGGACTCGAACGATAGGAGAACAAAAAGGCAAATCGATTTCTCGGACGAGTATCCTTTGCCCGTCATGCAGAATGCGAATGTTCTTGACTACGAGGAAATGATCGAGGCGCTGACCGGACAGTATCCCAACACGGAGAAGAGATTCATGGGTAAGTGGCTAGTTATCAACACATCACTTCCGGTATTAATAGCCCGAATCTTTTTTTTTGTTTTACATAATGACAGTGATTCTTTCAGGTATTTATTTTTAAATAGTATTCTGACATATTTATATCGATACGTATCCCTCTGGATCATACAGAAGCGTGTCCGATCGTTATACCGATCCTTATTCCTTTCCGAAAACGTGAAAATTGTCGCGTCGCGAGATCCAACGCGTTCCGTCGGAGTCAATGAAACGATCGAGTAACGCGTTGGATTTTCGAACGTCCCTTTCTATCCTAATCTCATTTTATTTCGCGAACTCACGATAAGAACGAAAGAAAAGAGATAACTGGCTGACTCTCAGGAGCGGACTCGGCGTTGGAGTTGCCGGTGGACGCATCGATTCCTGTGGGATATCTCGAGACGTTTCAACCAAGTAAGAGACATATCGGGTCTCTGGCGCGGCAAGGTTTGCTACCATCGGTCAGGGCGGCACGATTCTCGCGATCACCCCGATATCGGGTCGACAGGTCAGACCATTAGGCTCTCGTCCGTGCGCCTCATTCTTCGTGTTCTCCACCAATTCTTCTTCTTCTCCTACTTCGATGTGATGTCGCCACGTTGTCCGTATCTACCTGTAATTAAGTAGACCACCACCTACAGACAGTAATAAACAATATCGACTGATTATTCAAACGATGTATGTCGTCGTCAAAACAACAACAGCGACAACAAAAACAACCACAACTACTATACCAAGAACAGTAACATCAGTAGTACGTCCAATCTCACGATCAGCACCATCTACAGACTAGCCACCTACAGAAATAATCGTCAATATCTCTCTATCCATCTCTCTTTTTCTCTCTCTTCATTACTTCTCAATCGTCTCACGTTCTCCAATTGTGTCGTCTTCTCGGATCCGTCACGGTAGATAGGTGTTAATATATATATATACATAGATGTATTCGTTCGGTGTCGTGTCATCGATGTTAGACCGATTAGAATCTAGTCGCTCGATCGTAGCTGGATGTTATTATAGAAGGCTATAGAAGGCTAGATTATAGAGGGTCACTTTATTCTCCATTTTTTTTTTTTATTATACACAGATTTAAACGTCACGTTATATGCATTTTTAAAGGATACACTTCTTTTTTACCATCTTGTTTTTATTCGTAAGTATCGCGATGTCAGAATTTTATAGACGCTACGTTATTTTCGAATGGTCATCCAGTGGAAACGACGTCGTTGACACGTTATCACGGAATTGAGTGATACTTATTAATAGTAATAATTATTTTGCATTCTCAGAAGGGTTTCCTTGGATACCATCCACGCAAGGTATCGCCATTGCTATTGAATGTTGAAAGCGGTTAGAAGCTAAAATGCTCGCAAAGTCTAAGTGCGATGTCACAACTAATTTATTCATTCGTAAATTAATTTATTCATCGTTATATTTAGCGTGTTCAACATTGCGTTTATACGAACGCGAAGATGCAATGTCTGGATTTGAACGACTGAAATGAATTGTTTGTTCCTATACTTTGTTTAAGAAAGAAGCCATTTTGTTATGCATTGCATTTAGACGCAACACGCATTTAGACTTTGATTGTACGAGCGTTAATTCTATTAGTAACGCAATAGTATAGATTCGTAAACATAGATTGTATGTCGCTGAAAGATAAGACGATGATTGATAACGACTAACAAACAATTTCTTCCGAGCGTAATTATTCTTAAATTCTCATTCTTTCACGTACGCAAGAAGATTTCTCAAATGTTATGAATCATCGTTATATTTCATATTTTTCAAATAGGTGTTCGATGTTGATTTATTTAACAAATAGCAATTATTTTCTTAGAACATAGGCTGTGATAGACTAGACGTAAGCTGTATGTCGGTAAAGTAGAAATCGTTTCCGGTATAACAACATGTTCGTCCATTTCAGGGAGAATTCCGCAAATGGGCCCACGTCCAACTACTCCTCCTACTCGTCGACTTGGTCGTTAAGGCCCGTTTTTGGTTCTGGCCCATTCAGAACACGCAGCCTGCAGTCCTTGTGCGGAGATTGTCGCCACGGCTTTCGAAGATACCGTTCTATTACCGATCGACGATAACTCTCTTCATCGCTGACTCTGTAAATCGTTTGGATTCGCGCAAGTTGCGATGGGTATACCAACAGCACCATTCGTTCTTATTTTTCTTCGAACGTTCCTCGAACTTGTAAAATATTTTTGAAGTTTGTAGCTTTGAGACCGCTTTGTATTCTTGCATATTTACATCGTTATATAGAGGAAAAGAAGGAGAACGGTTTAATCGATGAAAATTTTCGGAGATTACGCCAACGATGAAAGTTCAAATCGAAAGCTTGTAAAAGACTGAATCGACCGACCCATCGCTACGTGCGGGATCCATGTAACTGGCTCATTATCATTGACGATCAAACTATTGTCGTACAAATGTCACGGCGGAATCATGCGCAAAAATCCACGAAGTATCGCTAGCGACGAGAAGAAACAAAGAATACCCTCCGTCGATGTAAATATTCTGCAATCTTACGAATTCGTGCTTCCTTATCCATATACGGTACTCGTTCATCGAAAATGAATGCTTCGAAATTCTACTTCTACCGATCGTAGGTAATTTATTTTTTCAAAAGTGAACTAGATCACGAAGTATCAGACCCTCTCATCCTCGTATCGTCTCATATAAACTATTAGAACGAATACGATCAAACTGACAATAACTAATGACAATAATGTTCTTCTCGATATTTAAGTAACGCGATAAGCTCAAATTATTCGAATGATAGAGTACCAGAAATTAGAATCGTTCGTCGTTCATAAGACAATAAGTGTATCGCTCGATGACAATAACTGCCTGAATTTGTGTTGTGTCTTCTTAATCTCGATTATTATGCGCGAACGGATCTTAAAAGCGGCTTTACGTTTATAAACGCGATTCGAATCCCTTCGAAATTCGTTGTACACTTCCTCGCCTCCTTGAACGATCATCGTTTCAACGCGATAGAACGGCTTACGAAGTCTCGACGCAATCTCCTTGCACGTAGTAAACTTCCACAGTGTAAAACCCGAATTAGCGATTACGATGCGCACGATACTGATAACGCGAATTCGGTTCTTCCTTCGTACGTATCATTACGCATAATTCGAATATTAATTAGTGAGATCGTCGTGTATACATGTATGTGATGTTGTATGTAATAATTGCATAAATATAACAAACAAAAAAATAACGTTTAATCTGCGCTGGCGACGAGCGAACGAAAGTTGAGAAAATTTCGAGCGAGATTTTCCAATCGGGAACGTCTTCGACTTATTGCTGTGGATGACATATAAACGAGTTTACGATCCTTTAACATTAGGAGAATGTACTATGTGTTTAATTATACTGTAATGGATAAACAATGTGACAATAAAGCGATAATAGTATTGAAGTAATCGTCACATTATCGCATCGGTGATAATTACATCGTCTGCATTTACATCGATGTGTTATTACAAAGAAGGAATCAATTATATACCACGAACGACGAGGTCTTGCCGATAATTTTATTTTACAATCGTCAATTTTTACTTACATTTATTGACTGGTTAACAGCTGTGAGTATCGGCAACGAAGAATACTTAACTCTGATAGGTATATTTTAATTTAATTCTACAAGCTCTCAGTTTCCTACGTTACCAGAGTTTGAATTATTTCCATTAGCATTTCCATTCACGATATTTCCGTTGTTCTTATCATTACCATTAGATACATTATTATTACTATTATCGTTATTCGAATTATTGATAATCAATGGACGTAAACCAGGTTTAGGAACTACCGCGTTGCCCACGTTACCGTTGTTAGCATTATTATCATTATCATTTCCATTCACTATGTTACCATTTGAACTATCATTGCCATTAGACACATTGCTATCGCTATTACTATTTCCTGAATTATTTATAATAAAAGGACGTAATCCAGGTCTCGATGGTTTCACGTTACCGACGTTACCTTCGTTCGCGTTATTTGAATTACCATTACCGTTCACTATGTTACCATTTACATTATCATCGCCATTAGATACTTCATTATGGCTATCACTATTTCCTGAATTATTTATAATAAAAGGACCAGGTCTCGATGGTTTTACGTTACCGACGTTACCTTCGTTCGCGTTATTTGAATTACCATTACCATTCACTATGTTACCATTTACACTATCATCGCCATTAGATACTTCATTATGGCTATCACTATTTCCTGAATTATTTATAATAAAAGGACGTAATCCAGGTCTCGACGGTTTTACGTTGCCCACGTTACCGTTGTTAGCATTATTATCATTTCCATTTCCATTCACTATGTTACCATTGGCATTATCATTCCCATTGGATACGCTATTATCACTATTTTGATTTTCCGAATTATTGACAATCAGCGTAGACACCACAGGGTCGTCGGCAGAATCAGAATCAGAATCATCTTCCTGATCCTCGTCTTCGGAAAAGAAAGCCAGGGAACTTTTGGCAACTTTGGGCTTCAACTTGCAAGGATCTGTCACATTTTGCATACAAGTTGCTTCCGCCGTGCAGACGCCGGTATCTTCGTCGAAACCCTTGTCACATGGACAGTATTGAAAAACGGGCTGGTATTTTCCCCTGCTCGTCTCAGCGCAACGCACATATTTTTGGCATTCTTCGCTAGGTTGATTACCGGGACCTCTGCACACCCTGACGCATCTTCTCAAGCCAAGGTCATACTTCTCGTAATCCTTGCATCGTCCGATAAGATAAGGCCGTCCAGTCACGCAGCTCCCATAAATCCGGTCGTCTTTCGGATAAACGAAGGCCTTACCTTCTTGACCCTGACAATTCACGACAACGCAGTCCGAGACGGTTCGACGAAGTCTGCAGTCTCCTAGGACGTGATCGTAGACGTTGTTAGGTGGACAAACGTTGGTTATTCGATAGCCGTCCACGCAAATGTGGTATCTGGTGCAACTGACCGGATCAGGGTACGTGCCGCTGGCGGAAGGACAAATGAAATCTTTTGAAGCACAGCCGTTCGGGGCTACGCTCGTGCAGAGACCAGTGTCCTGATCGCAGTAGGGTGTCACGGGATTCTTGTCGCAAGCTATCAAGGCGACTTGCTGAAATTTATCGTTAACTGGAATGCATAGTCTCGATGTCCTACAGTCGGAGCACTGTCTGGTAGCGTTGCAAGGATTTTTATTGTCGATATCGATGGTTATATCGGAGCTGTCGTAATTGAGGAGAGCAAGCAACGAACACGTCGCGTTTCCGACGATGAAGATCTGAAATCAGTCGGAGTTCTTCTTACAGGCGATACATTCGAGATTCGTACCACTAATACTTAGCTACGTGAAATTAATGATCAAAAGCATCGCGATACGTTCGGCTCTAGCTAATGAAAATTCGACGAAGTTAATGATCACGGCAATGGTTGTTCAACTTACTCCTATGAACGCCAATCGAAGCACGTACATTGTCACGCTGTATTACCAGCGGAGCTCGTTTCCGCGTCGCCTCTTATACGAATCCTCATTTTTTTCTCTCAAGTAAATCATATATCAAGTAAGCACACGATGACGCGTTGCACTTGAAGATCGCTAAGTCCGAAGGAAAAGCGGTAATAAATCTTTCGGATGCACTTACGTTTTCTGAGAACTCTTACCTTATCTCTAAGTTTGTTTCTCTCTCTCTCTCTCTCTCTCTCTCTCTTTTTCGAAACTGAACTATTTCTATCCGTTTACACGGCGATCGTGAAATTCTTCATATCTCAATTTCACAATCAACAGTCGTAAAAGTCATCTCTCGTTTTTTATCCTTATTACTTTGTTAAATACTCACAGGAATAAAAAAAAGGACGAATGCGAGCGGATCCACAATTTCTCGTTGCCATTTCTCTCTCTCGATGGTGACAGTAAGCATTATAATTCATACTCAAACAAAAACAACGTTATCGTTGGCAAACAACGCGAGTCCTCTAAACGTTAGACCACCTTAGGTTCGCAGCAACTTCCTGCGCATGATTTCATTTGATAACAAGGGGGAAAGAGAGAATAAACGTTCGGTGATTTTGCGATCATAAAGCTTTAATATATTATATACAAGATAGGTTCGATCCGCGGCTTTAGGCTCTTTATTGTACAACGTTCGCAGAAGAAGTATCATCGGCTAGAATATTCCGCCCACGCTGCGATGATAGTTGAGCTGGGCGTGTTGAGCATAGTCGTAACTCTGGTCGTACCATTCGGCCGTCGTGCTCGCGGTATTTGCGGTATTCGACGAGTGGGTACCATGAGCCGCGTGTGCCGCATGCTGATGGCTTGTCACGTGACTCGACGTATAGTCGCTACTCTGGAAGTGATTGAACTGTCCCCAACTTAGCTGCGTTCTGGACCAGTCGGCATTGGCTAAAAATCAAAGAGAAAAAATATATATTTTACGAACCTTGACTGAGACAATGGTAAAATAATTGACCATATACATTATCGGAGGTCGATCGTATAAATATAAGTACCAGTATTGGGAGTCAAAGATGTAGGAGCACCATGAGCGACGGGAGGTTGAATGGACGGCACCTGACCGATCTGCATGCTATTCGCGTGTCCGGATAAGGAACTCAAGTGGCCAGAAATCGAGACGGCGTGTCCCTGCAAAGCGCTACTCATCGTCGTCGGGATTTGAGCCATCGACGTGGCCATCTGAGAAACGCTTCCGGCAACTTGATGAACACTGTTCGGTGCTTGATGCAGTGCCGTCGGGCTGTGATGCAACGTCGTCGGTACTTGAGGTATCTCGCTTGGCATTTGAGGTATTTGGGTGATCTGAGCTAGCTCGTGACTCGCCGCCGCGTATTGGCAGGGTGTCAAGGGTAAGCTCGGTACCGAATGGGCTATGCTTCCAGCGTGTTTGCGCAGCCGAGCCCTTCTATTGCTGAACCAGACCTGGAAGATCGAGGAGGACGTTGAGGGCGATGCTTCGAGAGGATGATCCAAATGTTAGAGAGAAAAAAAAGAACGTAACTCACCTGAATCCTGGCTTCGGTGAGACCCGTTCTCTGAGCTAACTCTTCTCTAGCGTAAACATCCGGATACTGAGCACGTTGGAAGGCAGCTTCGAGCTGCTCCAGTTGCTCCCCCGTGAACGTTGTCCTGCTCCTGCGTTGTTTTCGCTTCAGCGGTATACCCGGCTCGCTTTCCGTGTCGGAATCGTCACCGCAACGACCTGGCGATCGAGAGTTAGATCTCATTATCGTATTCGTTACGTCGCAGAATCGAGACTGCTATGGCTAATTTTCAAAGACTACCATCGTCGTTCCCTTCGTTTATTCTTCGACGCGGGCTGTACGCTCGTATATTTTGAAAACAGGATCGGGAAAGCCATCGGGATAAGTGACAGGCTCGTACGATTAAATGGATATATAATTGGTAATCGATAAATCCTCAAACTAAATTGCGACGTCACGGGACACGAGTTCTCGTTGCTCCGATGAACTTGCCTCTTTCTATGAATACGATATTGATGAGCATTCTTGGGTGTCCGCACGTTATACACACGTGTCTACACTCATACCTACACGCGGAGCGAACATAATCACGCGAGCGAGATGTATATTACATCGTGCCAAGTCATCGGATTATTTATGATATAATTGTCTCTGGTGATGTATCGTACGTTAAGAAATCGCATTTGGAGAAGGAAGAAGTTAAAACGCGTATAATTAATATGATCCTGTAATACAATGGATATCGGTGCCATTGCTTTCTATCGTTCGTTAAACTCCTTTAATTGATTATTAAATACCACGAGGATTTCCCGTATTCCTGGACGTCCGCCATTTTCGATCTTCCCTCGAGAGTAACTTCTAATACGCCAGTGTGCACTTAAGCGAAATGGACTTTGCTTTTATATAGGTGTACATATACCTATAAGTATATAAAGATAATATACACGCGTGTGTGCGTATGTATGTATGTGTGTGTGTGTGTGTGTGTGCCACAGTCATTAAGGTATCCATAAAGTCCTCGTAAAATGACCGTCCAACACGCCATCTTATTCGTCCATCGAGTCGCCATTTTGTCGACTTCCGAAGCAATCGGTAGCTTCTCTCGTAAAATCGCGACGCTATTGTACCCCCGAGGATCTCGTCGATCGACCGAAAACGGATTTCGTGAAAATTCGACTATTTTCTATTTTCGAGACGAAAGCGATCATAGTAAAGAGGGATAAGTATCGATACGAAATTCGATCCCGTCGAGTAACTCGAACATGTTTGTTTGCGAACTATTGATTCCTACGCGTGTGGATCCCAACAAGAGGATCAAACGGGGATGATCCTTTCGCGAGGATTTGGCTCGCAACGTAGTTCAAGATCGAAATCCTTCGTGAGCCTATCAGGAACCTTTTAACATCGAGTCGTATTTACGTGTTCGCGCACTGACCGACGCATTGATGCTTATTTATGCGAAACGACGAGTAGCTCGTGCGTACGTTCTTCTCCTTCCACGAAGAAACGATAGACGAGAATGGCAAGAAGAATGGAGACCATAGTTGACCACCGACGTAATGTTTGCCCCTAAAGAGAACGTCCATTGTGTGATTTTTCTCTTATTATCGTTCAATCGAGCATCCACCAGCCATTGTGTTGAAATACAGGAGAATCGAAGTTGGATAATGTAGGCGGGCTATGATGCGCCTTTCTCAGTTCGTTCTTATCCCTTTCTTCTTCTTCTTCTTTTTTTTCTAGCATTATTTCCGATCATCCTTAAAATGGAATTTAAACTCATGCCTGACTTCATACCGGCATGGTCGATCGTCGACGGACTAAGGAGAATCGGAAAAAGGTGGAGAGACAAATGTGAAGGAAATATTCCGAGAGATCGGTAGAATGGATCGGATATTTTTACTATTTTATAGACAGCTTACTTATGTTATTTGTATCACTAAATATTATTCGTCAAGGTTGTCGACTTCGATCGAAAAAATTTAAAGAAACCGATCCACCTTCGAGTCTTCGTTTCTAAGCGAAAGAAAAATCGCAAGATCGCAGATGAAAATTTCTCCCACGAGAGAAACGATCGATGGAGACTCGAATCGAAGTCGGCGTCACGCCACGACGCGTTATTCACTCGCAGACGAAAAGAAATCCTGTTTTCCTCGAGCACAGTGCGACCTGCTTCGAAGCATCGTCGCCGGCTCGCACAATGAGCGGCTCTGCTCTTTTCCTGCGGTTTTCACTTTGTGCGAAAGGCAAAGAGATCGAGGACGGAAGTTCGAGCTCGAAGAGAATTCCCAGCGGTGGTCCTTTGAAGATCGAACTCGAGATTCTTCTCGTTGCTTTTCGTCGTATGGAAAAAGTCATCGATCGCGTCGACGCAAGGTGCGTAGGATTAATTTCTTACGCTCGAATTTATCGTCTGTTTTCTATCGATGCAACACCGGTTTATAGAAACTATCCAATTTGTTTAGCGATCTCATTGATACGTAACTCGGACTAACTCGCGATGCGTCGTTAATAATAACGCGGATATCGTATACAATTTAGTGAAAATTAAAAACCGGATCGTGACGTTGCTGTGTCGTTCCGAATGTTAAGACAACGTTCGAGATACGCGAGAGACTCGATTGCGAGCGCGTTCGTACTTTTCAATATCGATTTTTGTCGTTCGCCGTTACGACTGTTTAAAAGGCTGTACGGGGGTACCGTTCTCGACGGGTGTTCACTCTCGTGAACATCGAAGGCATTGTGCTTTTTAGGCGTGTTGTGAAATATCGTCGAACATTTTTCGGCGTCCACTCGGACTTGAACTCTCTCTCTCTTTCTCTCTCTCTCTCTCTCTTCTCTCTCTCCCTCTAACTCTTATTCACCAACACACTCCGTTTTTTCCTAGGCCGAAGAACGAGGTGACAGGAATTTAAACCGTGGGTCTACCAGCTTTATTGTAGATGCAACTTGTCTCCGTGGCCATTCTTCCATTCTTCCGTTTGTCATACGAAAAGACGCGGCCGTAGCCGCCAAAGAGGCCGCCAAAGGGAATATATCTCGAAGGATTCACCGACGTCTTCGAAAACGTAAGAGAGGAAAACTTTCAACCTTCGACTTTGGTTGCTCTCTCGAGTCGCCATCTCTCTCTCTCTCTCTCTCCTCTCTCTCCTCTCTCTTCTACTCTACGACGCTCTACGTGCTTTGCGATCGAATCGCTTTGGGTGCGTAGAAAGAGGACACTCCTTTCCTCTCGAGCTGTTCGCAACTTTTTACTTTCGCGAGGAACGTTTCTCTTTCTTTCAACGAACAGACACCTCTCGGCTGAATAATACCATCGTTCGTCTTAGATGCTGGTTTGTTTTCAAAGACTTCCATCGAAATCGAAGAAGAAGCAGAAGAAGAAGAAGAAGAAGAAGAATGATCGACAGGAATCTATCCACCTTCGTGGTAATCAATTGACATAATTAGGCCCTAAACTCGTGTGTTGACCCGAGTTCACTCGAGGAGGTGTTCCAGGTGTATTTCTTGCGTGCTATGAGGCAGGGCAAAAAGGCAGAGAGAAAGAGACGCTGAGAGAAACGAAGAAAGAGGGACGTCGAAGAAGAGAAGGAGGCAGGTCCGAGTCGAGTCAGCATTCCTTCGTGCGCCCTCTGACATCGGCGGTCCTCTCAGAAGGTGCTCTTCATCTCCCTTCGGCTCACGAGCCCACCCATCGTTCTCTCTCTCTCTCTCTCTCTCTCCTTCCCTCCCCCCCCT
>JAIFRP010004521.1:1060606-1086853 GCA_032403825.1 Odynerus spinipes
TCTCTCTCGAGTCGAGCAGAGCGCGTGGAGGTAGAATGAAGAGGGAAGAAAAAAGGAGAGCGAGAGAGAGCGAGAGAGACCAAAAGATCGGGTGTGATCGTTTAGGTGCCCATATGTTGGACTTGTAATGAGAGAACGTGCTCTCAGGCTGAGACAGGAAGGCGGGCACTCGATGAAATGGTTTATAGATTATCCTTTACTTTCTCTCTCTTTCTTTCTCTCTCTCTCTCTCTCCCTCTTTATTTCTTCCCATTGTTTCATTCCCCGCTTCGCTTTGGCCCGTCGTTTAGTTACGTCGATCCGTAGTGAGAAATATCAATTACGCGGGTGGAAGGTATCTTTTTATTTTCATTCGATCATGCGAGATTAATCGGTTCTCGGTTTAATTGAAATCTTAGAGCACGACTTTCGAGCAACGTTTGATGGATCGAAAAGATCTATCCGCATCCAGGCGATCGCCTTTTATTATCGGTCGGTTTTTATAAAATAAAAACCTTTTTCTTCCCGGCAAACTGGAGAAGCATCCGATACGATGCTGTTCGTACGATTCTAACGATCTAACGGCTTCCCTCTATCGTTCCATCTCTTTCTCGCACGTCGCCCGGGTTTACTCGTTGATAGGCACAATCAATATCGGTTTCTCGAGGATGAAAAGCGACCGATCGCTTGAATAGATCGCGTGAAAAGATGCGTGTAATCAATTAGAGGGGGCCCGCGGAGTCGAGAGCAAATATCTCTTTCGTAGCAACGTCATCGAGAAATGTGCCGGTCAGCATCCCTGCTGCGTTCGATCGTACATCTACCGATACCGGTCTGTACCACCCATCGGAACGTATACTGTCGCGTGATCCTTCGCACGCGTTGGACCTTTTTACCCTACCATCTACCAAGACGACGACGACGACGAGGACGATGACAACGAGCAAGTCGAGTCGTGGCATCTTCGAAGGTGAAACAGCTAATTCAGCCTTTTTACGATATTTTAAATTAGCAGGAAATTTTATTAACCATGCGATTAATTTGTGGGTATTACTCGTTTACGGCAATACGCAAAAGTCGTTAAAATCTGTGCCGACTTTTATTCCGAGAAAATCATATTTTACAGCTCCTCGTTCATGTTTTGAATTATGGCGCTTCGAAAAAACAAATCTGCCCACGGTAGTGAGAATAAATCCGCGTAAACGATGCTTCATGCTTTATTCACGATGTCGGTCGTCGTTCGATCGGCTTTATATGTTTTTTTATCACGACTATCAAAAACCACATTAGTTATTGAAAACAGGGACGAGGAACGTAGGAAGCGGTACGAAATACTTGTCGCATCCGCGCATCGTCCTGTAAAAGATATCGTCTAGGCTTTCCCGCACCTCCCTTTCGCTTTCCGCGTGTCGAATCGAAGTCTGAATGGCGGAAAAGGTGCCGCACCTTCGTGGGTTATAAATCTAGTCGAGCTCTCTCTCTCTCTCTCTTTCTCGTTTCTCTTGCTACCCCTCTCTCTTTCTCTCTTCTTCTAGCCGGTACTTCCAGAAGAGAGGCTACCCAGAGAGCGCGCGTGAGGTCCCCTAAATGGTAACAAATGTCCTCAAAACGGCAACAATGAGGACGGTTGAAGGTTGACATCCGAGAAGCCAGTGCGTCTTCCTGTCAACGCCCGTGTGCGCGTTTTCAGAGCGAACACGCCGACTTTTCCTACGGCGCTGCCTTTTCTTCACTGGAGAAGTCGACTTACGGCGTGGCGTGTGAGCGAGAAAGAAAGAGTGAAAAGGAGGTGGATGCCGACGCACGACCGAATTTTTGGTGGTCACATTAAGTACTTGTGAACGTTGTCGGAAGATCAGCGGCTTGGAAAACCATTAACTTCGTCGCTGGTGGTCTCTTCGAAGATTTACTTGGACTACGGACGGTCGGAGAGATTTTTTCGTCTATTACGAATTACTTGGAGACTTCATCGAAAAAGGGGAGTCTAGTTATGGCTTTTATGATCTTTTTTATTATTAACGTATCATTCTTACAAATAATATATCTTTTTTCTGTTCTAGATATTCGCGAAACAGCTGTGGGTATCCAAAAAGAAAGCGATCGCTTGCAAAAAGGTGCTGATACAACGAAACAAGAAAAGTATAGCAACGTTTCGGTAGATCGACGAAGAAGAAAATTAAAATGTACGAACGACGATGGGAGGTGCACGGAATTGGGCGTATCCCTCGGCGCATCGAGAAATTAACATTTTCCACGAAGCAGCACGAAAGAGCGATGCCCGGAGTGCTAAGTGAGTGCTCGCTCGAATCTCTCCCGATTTAATGAAGGCGAGGGAGTACCTACCTTCGACGGCATAATTCAACGAGACAAAGGAGAAAGAAAGAGGGCAAAGGAGGTGAAACGTTCACTATGCAAAAACGAATTCCGTGGGCTCGAGTTTGGTCGTGTTTAAAGCGCGTTCAAACCGATGCCGCGTTAGATATATGCCGGCGCTCGACGCTCTCACAGGATTACGCGCTCACGCGACAAGGATTGCACGGCCGCTAAAGCGCGATCGTGTAACGTCGATTAGATACGCTCGCCGATATCCACCTTCGACGTGAGCCGAGCACCTAACCCTTCTTGCTCAGCTTTTATCGTCTTATGCAATTGCTTTTTCCCTAATACGTCCGGTTATCGATGCACTCGAGATACGAAGATCACGGAGCATGATTTGGAGTTTCCTAGTTCCTGGTCTAGGTCTTTCTAGAAACTGGTTCAACGTCGGGGAGTTTGTTTTTGTCAGGATACATTAGTAGAAACTAAGAAGGTATTAGTTTGGAAGCTTCTTTTATTTTAATATGCGTTTAGTGATATGTATCGAGTATCACTTTGTTCGGAATAAAAATTTCAGCACATAATCCACGATACGTCTGTCTGTTTGTCTCGTGTAGCTCTTAGAACGGGAAATCGATGGATCACCGACGAGCCGATAGAATCGATGAAGTTGATCGTGAATCACTTAGCGACGTTGTTCATCGGATCCGCTGCTCTTCGATCGTTTGGTAGGTATATCTTCAGGAATGAAGGGAAGGCGAAGGAGGTGGTAAGAGCGGAAAAAGAGAACGAAAGAAAGAAAGAAAGAAAGAATGAATGAGAGGGTAAGAACGTGAGTGTGTGTGAGAAAGAAGGAGAGAGAGTGAGAGAGAGAGAGAGAGAGATCGAGATGGATATACATATTATACGCGTGTGGAGGTGCAGTGAGAGGGGTGGGCAGGACCCATTAGGCTAATCCCTCGTCGGCGGCCGAAGCCAAAGGAACGGAATAAGAAGGAATAAGAAAGCCACAGGCTACGTGTCATTCCCGCTCGGCCTGCCGACACCTATACCCTGGACCCGACACCTTCGACCGAGCTACGAGTATATCCGTTCAGAGGTGCTCTCTATCACGAATCGCCTTGCTTACCGCTGCTATTCCCTCACGCGAATTCATCGCTTACGCGAATTTCCTTTTTAACATCGTAGTTTTAACCGTGCGAGGGACTACGGTTCTCGGGCGTAGCCTGGGACGGACGCACGAACGAGCTCGATTATGTTCGTGCTACACGACCGCATCGATTATCGTGATCGTTAACGAATTTGGTACGCTACTGCCTCCATAAAAGACATTACGATTTATGTTTCGCAAATGACACTTAAGTATTAGCGAACGTTTTTCGTACTTATTCCTTTTTTATAGATTTACCAAGAGGACGACGGTCAACGATATTCGATGTGCGACAGAAGTAGCAGTCGTCGTCGTCGTCGTCGTCGTCGTCGTCGTCGTCGTCGTCGTCGTCGTCGTCGTCTTCGTCGTCGTAGTGGTTGTAGTCGACTCCTTGCAAAATCGATAAACACTACACAGCGATTGCTTACGAGATCATGAATAATTAACCGCACTCGAGGCGATAAATATCTTTAATTGAGGGTTACGACGCGAAACTCGTGCGGCGTTTCTTCGAGGATAATGCATTCTCTCACTCGGGGGGCATTTACACCTGCTTCCGAGCGAACTTTCATTAAAATTCACCCGCATCGATGTTCGACGGGCTCGCTCCCCAAACTTTTCAACGTTTCCCGCGTTTCGAGAGACTTATCGGCGTTTATTATCACTGCTGATACGTTTGGTAGAAATCAATAATTTATTTTCCGAAGAAAAAGGAAAGTGGTCTAAGAATTAAAGAAAATCTCGGAGCATCGTATGAAATATTGGCGACGTTTGACTTACGATCGGACGAGATTTAAGCGATCAGGAACCGATGGCTTTTAGAAAGAAGGAAGCTCGTCGAAGTTGGAGTTATTAATCGGCGACTCGAACGATTAATCGTCGAATTAAAGAGGAAGGTGGTTCAAACGGAGCCCGAGATGAGCGCCACTGTCGACGTGTGGCAGGCGGCCCGTTTGATCTCCGCGGGACCCTCGCGGGGCCTGGAGGCCCCGGGCTCTGTTCTTCGCTCTTGGCCCTCGACTCTCTTTCCTCGCATTCCCTGTGCTCTCTGCGATCCCTCTCTCCTCCTCCTCTTCCTCCTCCTCCTCTTCCCTTTCCTCCGACCACACCAACATCCTCGTCGAATTAACTTTTAAGACTTTGGGACACCTGTACCCACTAATTCTTCCATGTCCAACGCCACCACCGATCGAAAGCTCACGAATTCTTACATCTTGTCGAGCCAGACCCTTTTTCCTCGTTCCCCCTCGAAGAAAAGAAATGATCTTTAAACTCGCGGATAAATTTGCTAACGATCACCATTTTTGAAAAGGACATTCCATTCGAGCACGCAGTCCTCCCTCCTCGTGAGAACGAAGTGACGAGAGGAGGATTTTCGTTCACCCTCGTTAAAAGGATTGAACGAAAAAAGCAAAGTAGGAGAGAATCGACGTCGCACGACAGATCTCAGCAACTCGAAATAAGAGGAGAAGGAAGAAGAAGAAGAAGAAGAAGAAGAAGTCGGGGCCCAGTTGCCATCGTCGAGAGGAGACCTCGGCAAGAAGAAGAGAAACGTATTTCAATCTGTTCTTTAAATTTAACGCTTCGAGTATCCCTCGACTTAAATCAATAATGAGGCTTGAAAGTACTCCCTTAGCAAAAACTAATGACAGTTTTCACGAGCAATTTGAGAACGTTCGGCAAACACCTTGTCGTAAGAAAGAGGCAAGAAAGTTTGATGGAGCGGGAAGAGGAAAGAAGGAGGAGGAGGAGGAGGAGGAGGATGAAGAATGAAAGAAAAAGGAAGAGTGTGCTGAAGAGCAGGAGGAGGAGGAGAAGGAGGAGGAAGAAGAAGAAGAAGAAGAAGAAGAAGAAGAAGAAGAAGCGGACGAGGGAAAAATCAAAAAGGATCGTAGAAGGACGAGGAAGACGAAGAGGAACGAAGACAGGAAGAAGAAGAAGAAGGAGCAGAAAAGGGATAATGCATGCCCCGTAAGATATTGACACTCCTGTAATCCGTTTGTCGGACGTGTGGGCAACCTGGCTAATCCTGCTCACGCCCACCGGAGATTAAATCCTGCCGGTCTGCCCTGCTCATTCGGACTAACTTGCCCTATCCGACACTGGACCGGACTTAAAGCGCCGTGCACACGCTCGCGTACGTCAAACTCGCTTCGTTCGTAGCAGGAGGTTAAAAGCTTCCGACGCTCACCGACGATGAGAGAACGTTCGAAGGACTCCTCGCGTCCTCCTCTTTCCTTTTTTCATTCGTTATATCTTTTTAGAGCAAACGTATCTGCGCGTTATTCTTTTTCATTTACATATGCATATTATACATATATATGTATATATATATACTCTACTCATACGCGTCATAGATTAGTCTTAATCGTTCGTTTCCAACGATCCACACTCATCATCGACGGAGTCGCGTCGATCGCACGGGGTTTGGACAAACGAAATACGCATTCCATGACGATCAAGATCAACGTGCGGATCACCGGAGATCAGGGTTGAAAGAGAAATATACTTAAGTGCTACTCACCGCCTCCCAATATGCCGTCTATCGTGTAATCCTTCTTCCCGTCGTCCCCCGGTCGTCCACCTCGGAGTAGCCTGCTGATGGAGCTGATGCTAGGTGGATCCGAGAAGCCTTCCTGTGGGTACACAAAAGCGAGGGGTACTTTTTAAAAGAAGCAAGTTACACTGACCGTGCAATTTTTCGATTAAAGCGAGGATCTATCGTTCGCCAAATTTCTTTTTCATTTTTTCTTTCTTTCTTCATTCCTCGCAGATAAAAAAGAGAGAGAGAGAGAGAGAGAGAGAGAGAGTACGTTCCAACAAGCGATGGTTCGAAACCAGCGTGAAAGCTAGCGCGCTTGTTCCGTCTCGCGATACGTCGAAGGCCGCGCTTGCAGTTTCGCAACTCCAGGCTACCAAGCCGTACAATTTCGCGCGATTATTTTCGTTCGCAACGTACACATTTTCCCGAGAGCGGACGATTCAGCGTTATTACGCATTGTGCTAGGCACCGTTACGCGCCTTTACTACGCTCGCTTTCTTACGTCGTGCCTGGGCAGCCCTAGCCCCACGCTCGATACATTAGCTCGAAGAAATTGAAAGGAATCGGCTGGTAAACTACGAGAAAGAGAGAGAAGGAAAGATAAGAGTACGTATAGATCGTGGGGTCCGAACGAACACGAGTATAGAAAACCTTTTGCTTTTTCAGGTAACTTCGATAGAATACGTAATGGCAAAGTCGAGAATGAAGATCACGTGTGTCGATCGATATCGGTACCCTTTATCGGCGGGTATCTCGAGAAGTTGCGAAAATTTTGCCGATCGATATCGATCGAGCTGCTTATCTCTCGCCATCATCGTACCAAGTTTAACGCACGTGCATGGAAGATGAAGGATAGAGAAGAAGATGTGGCAGGAGTGTGCGGAGAGGAAAAAGAGGAGGAAGGGAAAGGAAGATCATAGAACTTTAAGAAGAAAAAGAGAAGCGTGGCGGAAAGAGGAGAGTCAGGGGCACAACGATAAAAATGTTGGATCTCTCGCTTTAACCGAGGATTTAAAAGGTAAAAAAAAAGAGACGAGAGAGAAAGGGGGTCGTCGGTGTCGATCGCTATCTCTCGCTTCGCCGATCTCAGAAACAATAACGATCCTTCTGCCAGTGGTGGTCGAGGCTTTGGGTCCGGGGTGATGACAGGAAAGAAGAAGGAAGGAAGGATTGTGGGTGAGGTGGATGATTTGAGGGTGGAAGCAGGATAGAGTGAACGATGGGTAAAGAGAGTGAGCGAGTGAGATAGAGAGAACGAAGGAAGGGAGGAAGAAGGGAGAAGGAAAGAGACGGAGCGAAGCTCGGGGCCTCGGGCCCCGGAACGCCCCCTTCCAGCATTAAATGCCGTATTAATGCCGGCAACGACCGCCTGCCTCCACAGAGGCGTATGTGTTCCTAAAATCGTTCTTCTCCAGTCTTTCGTATTCTTTCCTTCTTACGCTTTCTTTCTCTTTAGTTTTATTCTTGCTTTCGGTACCCGTTGCTCTTTTCATCCCTCTTTAATCGTTCGTCAGATTTATATCTTTATTAGGGACGATCGTACGTGGGACGACTGTGTCGATTAATACTCTTGAAATTTTTGTTATTATGGTGGGGAAAGATTCTGATTTCATTGATCAGCTTATTCAATGAAGTTACGCTTCTTCGATGTTACTTCAATCTTAGTATGGTGTACCAGACTTTAGATTAATACAATTCTTAACTTTTTAAGTGAGTTACTGATTCTTGTAATTTTATCAAAAACACAAAGGTGAATTTCAGAGCAGCTTAACGACACTTAATTTCTTTGATCAAAACATCGCCGATTATGGAACTACTATTTTTTTTATATAGCTTTCTCTTTCTATCTTTCGAGTATATCATAGGTATATACGCGATCATGTTTAATAAGTCGAGTCACATGATGGAATCTCTTCGTTGAAAAGGTGAAAATCGCGAGACGACAAAGAGGACAACGACGACGACGACGACGACGACGACGACGACGACGAGGAGGACGAAAGATATTACGCCAATGAAGTGTGGGTGTAGGCGGCGAGCAGTAACGTATTAAAGGACACGCGAGTCGCCTCGAGGTACTCACGTACATACGTAGCGATTCCTGCTCGGCTGGTGCACGCCTCGTGCACGCCTCGCGTACGCCTCGTGCGCAACATTAAAAACTTCCATTGAGAATGATCTCCGGAGATAGATAGGATCCACGATCGAACGTTTTGTCCACTTTGACCGATACCGAGCATTTTTATTTATTTTTTTATGGAAATATTTGTAGCATTTATGTTAAAGCACGCTTGCGAGATAGATATTTAGATATTTAAGATATTTAGATATTCATGCGAAGAAAAATAATAAATCTGTCGATTCTTGTTCAAAGTTAGCTCGTATCGGCGTGAGAAAATGTGTTCGTTGCATAATAATGATTTCTTAGGCTAACCACCGATCGAGATGAATGCGTGAGATCTTTTACCTTCATCAGCCTGTCACGGATCTCCCAGGAAAAGATACCAGGATTGTCCCTCTTCAATTCCTCGATCTTAGCCTCGACTTCCGGCGTGGCGACGCGCGGCTTGCTGCCACCGATGACACCCGGCCTGATAGAGCCAGTCTCCTGATACCGATTGAGTATCTTCGAGACGCAACCGTGAGAAACGCGAAGCTGCCTGGATATCACGCAGGGTCGGATCCCAGCTGCCGCCATTTCTACGATTTTCAAGCGAATGTGATTTGGAAGAGGACGGCCGTTGATGAAAACGCCACCCAGCTGATTCATCCGGCCTTGCCCTGCGAAAATTCGTCGCAATGTATGTTTTATCTTAATTAAGAATTTGACCGGGGAGAACTTTGACGAATGGAGAAAATGCGAAAGGAGAAAAAGTTACGAAAAAAGGATAAAAGCAGGCAACGAAGGAAATCAGCACGCGTCCTATACCGATGCCTTGACGAAAAGACGAAAGAGCGTCGTCTCAATAAGCTTGAAATTATTTACGGAATCTGCCGAGCGAACACGTGAAATCGGCTAACAGCTGGTAAGAAGGCCGGCGTACGCTCGCGCGGAGAATACCAAAAGCCACGTTAACAGCCGTAAAATTGAAGAAGTTATGCTCACGAGAGGGCGTGCTCGGCCATTTCCAGGACTAACGAGTATAAAGTCGGATCGTTAGTCGAATTAGCCACCCTTCCGTACGTGACATTAGCTACCTGTATCATCAGCGCGTTCCGATGTACAGTAAGGTGTAATTACTATGTTTACGCATCACTGACGGCCGACCGGCCGGTCGGCGTGATGTCCGAGTAAACAACGGAGGCATCCAATTATTTTAATCGTCGCTCCGAGAGCCTTTGCATATTCAATAACGTCCACGAACACTGTTCTCCTTTCTTTTTAGACTTTTTTATTTACTTTACTTTTAGGCATCCCGCTTAGGGCTTTACGTAACGACGCGATCGACTTCGCAAAAGTGAATATACGAAGATAAAAAAAGAACAAAACATAAGCACGAACTATAGCGAAGCACAGTGACATGAAGCTAACCTTGGAAAGGGTATCCACTAAAGATAGGTCTCATTCCACTGGTTACATCCATTTCGTACCCCAATCTTTCGATCTTCCTCGCACCTCCTATCAAAGACGACGCTCCTCAGTGGCACGAGTAGTACGGTCACTGACACTGATCCAAATAGAACAAAACGACCGGTTCCACGGACGACGCGAATTGCTGGTCCGAGGCAAAAAGATTCCGTGATTCGTGAATCCAGGAAGGTACTTGTACAAATAAAACGGTTCAACGACGAGGGCTGCGAGGAGAGACTGGTCGGAAACGAATCGATCGATTGCTGGACAACGAGCGATTGGAAACGTTGTCGAATCGACGTTTCGCAGGGATCGTGGAAGGAACACGCTAACGCTCAGAGATGGACTTCGGGATAAAGAAGAGAAGAAAAGGAATAGAAGCGAGCACGCGTGGCTTTCGTTGCGAGGGGTACCGCGGCAATAACGTGCCGGAGTTGGGGTACTGGACCCCTCTTCGTCCCACTCTCCTCCACTCGTCGCTGGACCCGAGGGACAGCACGGCGCGAGCGGCAAACGAGAAAAACGAGGCCGCCGCCTCGTTGGGACTTATGGTACCGGAGTGGTACGCTCATTGGCTACGCCCTGCCACGTGGTTGGTAAAGAGGGACCTCACAATGGGCGGCTCTACCCACGGAACCGCCTACGGAACGTGCTCTCTTACCTAGACGTTTTCTCGGGAAATATATTCGGACTGTGTAATTTATATGTGTGTACATACGTAGGTAGCTTGCATCGTATCTAATGTTACTGCTGGTCTTCCGATATTTTCTGAGTTACGTTATTCCTTAAATTTGCTTCCTTTTACTCTCTGTGACCTAAATTCTTTGTTTCGTTTGATAATAGATCAAGAGGAAGCTTAGTAGTAAGGATTAAACATCGTATGGAATATTTCTCGTCTTCTCGTTTGGAGATCGAGAAATTTTGTAGATTTAGAATTTACGTGGATACTTAAATTTATATTACGTTATAGTTATAGCTCTTGCCTACTCATACCTACACGAGTCAAACACTATGACAATCGAAACTCGTTAGTACGCGGTACGTGTACGTTGCAGTATAAGTGTCACCATATAACTTCTTTTCACGTAAATCGATAATAACTTCTCGTCGTAGCAGGATTGATTTACAGTGTCAACGTGACCAGCCACCGACGTTAATAATCCCTCCTAAGGATCTTCCAAAGTGTCAAACAATCCCTGGGGTGGTGGTATTAACGAAATGCAGGAACGACGTCCAACCGAGACAATTCGGCCTCGATAATGTAAGACGCTTTCTTATTTTTGGGCTGGACACTTCTGGTGGAAGCGGGGTTACGTTTTTGCTCGAACTCGAGCTCGGTAATACGCCGGAAGGATCTTTAAAAACGGGAGAATATTTACAGCCGCCACTGTCTAGAAGTAAAATCATAATGAACGCATGATGGACCGGTATAAATTTTTACGAAGGCCCCACGGCTCATCTCCCCTAATAAACGTGCCCATGCCGCTTGTAAATCTTTCCGTACGGTAGCGAAAAGCTGGTTGGCTGCTCGTGGAAGCAGCGGGAGGTCTCCAGGACCGTCCGCGTTTCGGGCAGAACTTAGAAAAACTTTTAAACTCATCTATTGGCCCTGAAAAATTCGCTATGTCGAAAAAAACGAAAATTTCTTCTTCCAAAAAGTTCATCGAGTGTTCATCGAACGGATCACGGTACAAATTCCATCGTACGATCGTTCCTCGCAGAAATTGATCTTGGGTTTCGTGATCCTTTGCGACGGCCCTGCTTAGGATGGTCCTGAGCGGAAAGGACACTTTTGGACAAACGGACTCGCCGTAGGTGGCTGCAAATATTGTGCGTTTTGCCTCACTGCCTGGGCTACGTAAGAAGATTTAAGGCCTCCCGTAACGAAATACTTAAAGACAAAACTGGAAACTGGTCTTGCTCACCTATCGCTAGATCATTTTATCTTCGCAACGTGTTATGTAAGTCAGCGTGATAATTTAACTCTACAACGCTCGGATTTCGAATCTTTACGATGAACTAACTAAATCAATACGATAGATCGATCGATGAAAAGAAACGAGAGAGAAGGAAATGGGCACCTGTCAAAGGGGAAAAAAGATAGAAAAGGAAGGATAGAAGTCGAGTTCGACAATTAGGCCCCCGGAAACGAAGCGTGTCATTCTCGAGAAAGAAGCGTTGCGAAGTCGACTTGGTTCCGTTGTCCCTTCGTAGCTTGTGCGTAGACAAAGCCGGTTTCTCAATATTTCCGTCCCCAGCATTTTTGAGGCATTGTCTAGGAGACGGTAAACTCGCCATGAACCGTGGTCGAAGATCGTCCGATGGAAAAGGAAAGGGCTCGTAGCATCTTCGACTGCTACTCGCGTTGTTACTCATCCATAGGAGAAAGAGCCTCGACGGATTGCTCCTCGTCAAGGTCACGACCGGATAAGAAGGAGATCTTCAGGCCGGTAAGGCCGAAACGGCGTTTGTCAGGTAGCACACGCCGTAACACGCGGAAGAAATTGATTAGACGATCTTCGACTTCTTCACGGATCTTACCACCGTCTTCCTCATTGTTCGCGAAAAACATTTTTCTCTCCTCGCGAGGAGAGAAAACTCCGTCCACCCTCCTCCTGCGTGACGATGGAATTTCGGCTGACCAGTTCTCTCTTTTTTTTTCTTTCTTTCTTTCTTTCTTTCTCTTTTACTTCTTTCTTCTTCGCGTTCGTCACGTCTTTTCAAATCATTCCAGTCGGCTCGATTTTCTCTCTCGAATTTGCCTCGACGATATTTTCTCTTCGATCCATTCGATCTCTTATGCGTGTGTCTATCTCTCTAGAGCAGGATTTTAGTTCGAGACTGTTCATCGGATTCGGGACGGGGAAAGAGGAAGTAGAAGTGGAATAGGGGAACGAACGGGGTACAACGGAGTGCAAGGGCGCGCGCGCTCGCGCGCGACGTAATGATCAAAAGGACTAGCCGAGGGAGAGAGCAGCTTACATTAGGTTCGAGCAAAAGGAAAAGAATAAGAGAAAAGAGAAAGAGAGAGAGAGAGAAGTCCGGTGGGCGCGGGTGGGTAAGGGAAGCTGGACGAAGCATTTAGGAGTTCCTTGCGGCGCTCCGCTGCTGTGGTACCCAATTCGAGAGCAGCGCGCCCACTAAACGGGCACATTAAAAATTCTAATGGAGCCACGCATATCCCGGGTTTCTCACCTAGTTTAACATAACAACGACAGGGCCCGAGCTCACTGGAGGACGACGAGCGCGAGTGAAAAAATTCCTTCTCCGTTCTTCCCTGTCCGTTCTACTCCTCTCTCTCTCTCTCTCTCTCTCTCTCTTTCTCTTTTTCTTTTTTTCCTACATTCGTCCTCGTGCTTTCTCTTTCTATTTCTCTCTCTCTCTCTCTCTCTCTCGTTCTCTACGCCACGAAGAGCGTAGTGGAAATCGGTGTGGGCTTCCCCGCGGGCGCCTTTGACAACGAGACTGATGTCGGTGTATCACTCATAAAGATTTATCGGGACTTAGACTAATTGCCGCTTTTAATAGAAATTCGTGCTATGTGTCCGTCGAGACCTCGACGGCCGAGCCACCCTCTTTCTAGATCCCTCTTTCTCTCTCTCCTTTTTTTCGGCTTCTATATCCTCCTCGTTTTTTTCCGCTTCGTTGGAATAGCCGAAATTTACGATGCATAATCCATAAGTTTCAGGTGAGTGGATCACCAAGGATTCTTCTGCCGTGACGAGTATCAAAAGCATAATAAAACGTGTATTGGGAAATTGATAAGAGGACACTCGGTATATACATAGATATAGTAAATCACTCGCGTTCGAGACAATACAGTGCGCTTGTTTTCAACGAAAAGCTCGAACGGAGAAAGCTCGACCTTCGTCATCGGCACAGATAGGGGTAGCCATGGTTGAATAGAGCTCGACTTAAAAACTGAGGAGTTCGTGGTTTTAGAACACAGTCAGTCCCTGTCTTTCTCTCTGAAAGCGCGGCTCCCTCGTTAGACTACCAAATGCCGGAGGAATATCTTCCTGATTACCTTATTGACCGAGTGAATGCGTCTTTTGCATAACTTTGGAACTCGTAACGCGTTAGCAACGCGACGACCACCCGGTCGAACGCGTTCATCGAACGAGACGCGCCGCGTAGATAGCAACGAACGCGAGAGAGGAAAAATTATGCAAAATCCTCCTCTCTAGTCATTGTGAATTATTGGACCGCCGTTTGTCTTTTTCTTTTTTTCGAATAGCTTCTCGCGTCAATGAGAGAGCGTTCACGCGTGTGGCGTTCCATTGTCGAAGTTTTCTTCTTTTCTAGGACGATGCAGATAAGGATCTTAATCGGTCGGTGAAATAATTATGGAGGCTTGACGATGACGAAGTGGTCTTTTCTCTCTCGAATTCATCAAACACCAAATATACTTTCTAAACATCGCTATCTTTTCGTTATATTATTGCTTGTTTCAGTAAACTAATATATGGGAACCGATCGGCTGGCTTTTGGCCAAGACGACATCAAAGTAGGCAAGATCTCTTAGATTTGTGCCGAGAGTGAAGTTTTTACGGTAGAAACGGTCGTTCCGTGTAATCGTGGCGTCGCATAATCGACGTAAAATTTGCCGATAAGTTTTCGGCAGGCGGAGGTGGTCGGATCAGTTCAGCGGCACCTTTGAGGGAATTAGTCTTATTGGGCACAAAATTGGAACAGAGGCCTCCTGACCTCCGTTGCGCGCACGGCCCATAAGGGAAGGGAAGGGACTCGAGAACTTCGTGGGTTCTGCCTTCTCCACTCCGTTCAAGTATAACGAGCTGAATTATGTTCATACCCCTGTGCGCCTTGACGTTTCGCCGCGCATACTTCGCAAGGCCCACGAGCTCCGCTCTGCTGCCCTCACACGTAGAAAATACGCCGCTTCCTCTCTTTCGTCTCGTCACCGACTCACCGTTCTCCTCCTCCTCCTCCTCCTACTATTTCTACTTCTTCTTCTTCTTCGTCTTCGTCTTCTTCTTCTTCCTACTCCTCCCTCTTCTTCGACTCGGACTCGCTAGGGAACACCCACAATGTGCGAAGAAGTACCGGTACCTCTCGTGTGATCGATAGATCACTCTGTGACCATCTGGAAAGTCCTCCGACAGGTCGTCCATGAATATCGACAGGTCCTATGGGATCTACGCTCTCTTATCCCCTTCTCTCTCTCCCTCTATTCATCGTAACAACGTCCTTTTCGTAGGATCGACGTTGAGGGTTTAATTTCTACTTGTCCTATCGTCTACCACGAGATACGCCATGGGATATTCCGAAGATATCTCGTACGCAGAGTTTGAAAATTATTTGACGTTCCGCAGAGAAGAAGGATTCGACGGAATGGTGGGTCTCTTTCTCTGACGTTGCTTTCGCAGGAGGACGACTGATGAGGCGCCAGTGCAGAAGGTCAAGGAACACACCGTACGCGCGCGGTAGCAACGCTCGTAGACGTAAATCCGTACTAACCGATAGGTATTGGCTTTGCGCGTAACTTACACGCGGTTAAGATATGTGGCGACCTTCGACACCTCGCGTGTCTCTCTGATTGTGAGAAGGATCCTCCTCCTTTCTCGGCTCTGCAACACTAGCTGATATTTTATGGATATTCTTCTTATACGGCCTACTGTCCGCGAGAGCGTATTCTTTTCGCGTTATCATCGATTTTGATTAATTTTGCGTTTCGTT
This sequence comes from Odynerus spinipes, assembly GCA_032403825.1. Taxonomy (NCBI): domain Eukaryota; kingdom Metazoa; phylum Arthropoda; class Insecta; order Hymenoptera; family Vespidae; genus Odynerus; species Odynerus spinipes. The sequence continues at coordinate 1,075,862 of JAIFRP010004521.1, forward strand.
TTATTTGTTTTTAACTAGTTGGAGATTTGTGACGTTAGCGAGTCAAACGAATTATTCAGTCTCAAGTATTTGATCGATGGCTATCTATGAAAATTAGAATACAAAATAGAAAATATAATAATCAGAATTAGAATTAGATTTTGAGAGAGCCATAATTTGTGGTTCTCAAACAAGTTTCAAGGAAAGTCTCTGGTGCCCCCGATCATCGGTGACCCCGAGTGGCAGTCAACGCGTTAAATAATCAAGCGAGGACCCGTTTAGCGCGAAGAGAGAAAGAGAGAGCGCGTGCGAACGAGGACGGTATGAAAAGGAAGGAAGTGGGAAGGGTAGGTGGAGAAGGAGAGAGAAAGGAAATGGTAATTCGCCATATCGGCGTACACGCGCGGCTATAAAGGTAACTTCGGTAATGGGATCGAGTCGGCCGACAAAGGGCTTTATTTAAATAACTCGCGGCGAGCTCGACAACAACTATAACGACTACGACGATGACGAGGAGACATTCTGAAATTCAGAGATGACGTGGTAAACTTTTCCCCGGCAATTTTTACTAAAATATTCTATCAAGGGTGGCTTAACGAGGTAATTGTCGAATAAGATGAAATAATCTTCGGTTTTTTAATAAGACGAGTAAGAGTAAGGATGAAAACGATGGCGGGAAGTTGGATGTCGCGTATCGAAGAAAATCCACTAAACGGTCGGCGGTGGCCCGTAGGCAGTCGATGGGTGGAGGAAGTTTAATGAAAGGCACGCGCAGTCTGACGGCCTGGCGTGAGAATAAAATAATTAACCGAGTTGCCCTCTCTCTGTTTCTCTCTTTTTCTCTCCTTCTTTCTCCTCGTCGACGAACGTGGTCCCCCTTTTTCTCCCTCCCACGCTTTTACCCTTTCTCTATAACCTTCTCTCACACACATACACACACACCCATGTCGCGTACCTTCTCTTTCTCCTTTCTCGAGCCGTGTCTCCTTCCCGTTCTTCTTCGTTTCTCGCTACTCTCGCGCTAAGAAGAACGGAACGAGAGTGTCGAGGGAGACGAAACGAGGCTGGAAGTGGTCGAGATGGAAGAAGACAACCGGCCACGGCCAGGTGGGTCGTAAAGCCTTAGAATGATGCTCTAATAAATCCCCCTGAAAAATTGCGAGCCCTCGGGCACGCCGAACGAACGAACGAAGGAACGAACGAAGGAATGAACGAAGGAGCGAGAAAGATAGATAGAAAGAGAGATAAGTTCCTTCTCTTCACCTTTCTCGGGACCACTCTTCTTCTTCTTCTTCTTCTTCTTCTTCTTCTTCTTCTTCTTCTTCTTCTTCTTCTTGTGCAACGTGCGAAGAGGAAGGATCCCGCGGAGAACGAGCGCATGAGGCAGACATCGGCAAACGCGTTTCACTCCGGAGGAACCAGACAAGCTTTCGTCCGTTTAGCCGTTCCGCGTTCGTGTCGTGACTTTAATGTTTCGAAGGTGGAAGGTGTTAGGGGATGAGAGAGAATCCGACACTTTCCCGAGCCCTTGGACCCTGCCACGATGAACATGTCTAATGCGATGTTCGAATATCTCTTCGAAGGAAATTTCTACCGCGTTGTTCGATGATAAATCTCTAGGTGTTACCTCGAGTCTGGTGTGGAAGAAGAAATAGCTATTTTCCATGTTCTGTTTTACATAGAAAGTGGCTCGCCCTCTAAGCCGTTTTGTCTCTCCTTTAATTATATGTTTTATATACGCCCGTTATTGTATGCTACGGTACAGGAACGAGAATTCCGGTTATGGAAAATACGAAACAACTTGGATTCGAGACACTCGAAACTCGTGTGTGTATACCATGCATATGAGTGCGTGTATTACGAGTCGAAGATAAATACTGATCTTTTCGTTTAATTATACCCGAGTGGAATCGAAAGATCTAGCGAGAGGCTATACGGGGAATGCAGGCTAAACGTTGCAATAAACGTTCGAGGATTAATGTTCGTACTCTCGCGGCAGAAACGTTTCCTGTGGCAGCAACTCGAGCTCCCATCTGCGCACCCTTTCTCTCTTTCCCTCTCTCACGCTCTCGCTTCATCTACAATCCCTTCTCCTCTCTCTCTCTCTCTCTCTCTCTCTCTCTCTCTCCCTCTCTTACGCTTATCCTTCTCCAAGCACTCGAGAGGGAGTAGTAGACGCGCGCCCATTGTCCGCTCGCTCGCGAGTTACACGTGTGGATATGCATCGCTCCGCGAATTATCCAAGTGTTAGTGTTCGCTCCTCGGTGATGGTGTTGGCGATGATGACGGTGGTGGTGGTAAGAGTCGCGCCCCGCGTAATACGTCTTACGGTTTTACGTCTAGCCTTTTCCAGCGGGTAAACCTCCCGCTAAAGCGGCGGCACCTTTGTTCTTTCCACCACCATCCGGCATCCTATGTTTCACCGGATATTCGATCGCCATTACGATCGGCGCCCGATCGATACGATCGTTTCTCGCTTTGTTCGTATATCGAACCTCTCCTCTTTACGATCGATATGGTAACTTTTTTCATTTCCAGAATCTCGCACAGAGTAGATCCAGCTCTCGTAGTTTCTCTTTTTTCTAAATTCTCCATCAGTCATCGTTGGAAAAAGTTGGGTCCTTCGATCCTTTTATGTGTGTACACGAGCCAACAAGAAGAAGAAGTAGAAGAGGAAGAAAGAAACGATGGAAGGGATTCTCGCTAGCCCGTATCCCCTGTTCCCGAAGTCTCGGATTTCGTCACAGTCCGCTTCCTTCGTGAACGCGGATTGGATTCGGCCCGGTGTCGTTCGCTCGCGACGTCGTCCTATTTACCGATTATTCGCCGTGTCCTCCTAGCTAGCTAGCTAGGCCTAGGCCTAGGCCAAGAGATGGTCCCGCTAGAGGAATCATTCTCGCACTTCTCCGGAGGACGCGGTGCCTCTTGCCGCTACGGGAATATCCCCGTCGATGATTTCTCGCTCGCTACCGACATGGCAGCTGGCGATTTACTTCTCGCTTCGGACGACCGGCCTACCCGTTACAAATCTATAGACCGAGTGAGGAGAGAAATTTCACAAATGCCGGAAACATCCAAGGTGGTCGCTCGTCTTCCGCTTTTGGGAGTACTCGATATTCTCTTGCGAGTCAGAGCGGGATGACGATCGAGAGAGTCGAGGTACGATGATAATGGCGACACGTAGGAGATTTCTTTTTGTTAGAGAGGACATGCTCGAGTGGTTGGTTTTAACAGATTGATTCGGACGATTAATACGTTTACCGAGACTAATTACGATGACGAGCAATTTATTTTACACAGCTCGTTTAAGAGATCTATGAAAGGTACTTGTTTAGGGAAGAACACGTTGTAGAGAGCCGAAAGGGAAACTTGTAATTCTCTTAACATAACACTCGAGGAAGTACGATAGGCTTGTCCTAAAATAACTTTGCGAAAAGTGTCAAGAAATACCTGTCGTGCAAACACTTAATTTTTCTTGATAGTTTATTTAGTATTTTGCGAATAAAAGGAGACGACTTATAGATCGAATTTATTAAGAAAAAGAAAGACGTTAACGAATGTTCGCAAATTGCGAGCCGAAGGATACTCGTGAAGAGTAAAGACAGCACCGAAGAGAAGGAAGAAGAAGAGATCGTCGAGATCCTCGACACTCGTCAAGCTCTGGACCCCCCAGTAAGATAATGCGTCCTTGCTGCGCTCTCCCTTCGAGAGACTTAGGCACGACTTAGCCGCTGGATAAGCCGCGAAGCTGACACTAACCCTGCTGGCTCCGTTAGCCACCGTGCTTTCTGACTTTTTAAACCGTTGTTTATTTACCATCTAAGCCGCGCGGAAATTCTTACGCGGAAGCCCCGCGTCGGAGAAAAAGAAATCTTTTCTTCTGTCGGACGGCAGGTAGAGAGAAAGAAGAAAATTCTCGTTAAACTTTATTCTCTTTCTTTTTTTATTTTTTTTTATACGCTGCAGAAGTCAATTTACACGCTGCAAAAGTCAATTTACACGACTCATTACGAGTCGATTCTGAAAATTCGATTTGGTAGATACCATTGATTCGATTCGATGAAAAACGTCTCACCCAAGCGAGCATATCGATTTCTTCGCTTGATCTACGCCGAATTTAACGAAGAACGCCGAATTCGCCGTGTCCATGTCTATATCATCGTCATAACCGAACGAGACTAATCCAAGCAGACCGTCTTAACCAGCTTAACTAAAGCGACAAATGCGGGATGTTACACATCGTCCCTTTGGTTCTACCTACTTATCGAAAAAGCCCACCGCGTTGATATTCTCCTTCTCTTTCTCTCACTCTCTCTCTCTCTCTCTCTCNNNNTTCTCTGTTTTTCACAAAGGCACACATTTATACCAGTCTCATCCTAAAACCAGACTACTTACACAAAAGTTCGCTTCCCGTGTTCGTGTGTTCCGGCGTAGCCGCGTTATTCTACCTACTTTTTGCGGCGGCCATAGTCCGGGTTGGGTGGTTGCTTTCGACGAGATTCGTTAGGGGTTGAAAAGTGTTTCCGACTCGGGCCGGAGTTGCTTTTTCGGCTGCCGACTCCTGCACGCTTAAATCATATTTGTACGCTCGATTCGTGCGCGCCACCCTGAAGCCGAAGGAGAGAACGAGAAAGAGAGAGAAAGAGAGAGAGGGTGGTGTTAGGCCTACGGATTCTTTTCACTAGATTCTTTAACCGAACCATAGAGAGGAAAGGAGACAGAGACTTTAAGGATTACCACGCTTTCGTTACAGCCTGTATAATCTTAATGTCGTTGTTAACGGTTCCAGAACGCGAAAGGTGACAACTTAGAAGGATGGAAGTCTTTGTTTCGTACGTTTCCCCAATTTTCACACTTTTTACGAAGATCTTTATCTCGTCGATCTTTCAACTGAAAGGAAGATGAAAATTTGCTTACTTTATCTTTCGTATTTCACGATTTTGTCCTTTTATTTTTTTTTCCTCAACTAAAGTATATAAATTTTTATAATAGCGGTCGATGTTGTTAAAAAAGAAAATTAAAAAATTAAAAGAGTCGTCAGCTTTGTCTCCCCATACGAACTTTTACCAAATTATTATCACCCGATCGCGACTCTCCAGCCGTCAGCACAGTTTCCCAAAAATGTTGACAAGTATCAAAGTTAATCTTCTTCTCCCGACCACCCGACGAGAGAGTAAGCTCGCGTTTTCTTCGAGGTTATCGAAGCGACGTTCAAAAGTCTTTCTCGGCCTTAAAAAGGGTTGTAATCCGGGGTTCGAGATTCGCTTCTCATAATGCTTAAGCTGTGGCACGCCCACTCGGTGTTTTCACATTCGCGCGAACCTGCCGATCACCTTTTCCTTTCGAGAAAGCCTCGGAAGATTCTGTTTCTCGAATACCTTTCGTAGTACCTTCGTGTTCCCCTGCAAACTCGAAAACCGAGGTCCGATTCTTTCTACTACTGACCCACAATATTTTTCACGGGATTTCATGGACGGTGGCACCCGCTCACTGAAACTCCGACCCCATTGTTTCTTAGCTCGCGTCCTACGTCGCGGATCATCCCGATTATCTTCAAAACATTTCGACGAAGTTTTCAAAACTCTGGCTGACTCTTGACTCCTCGACTTTCGCGGACAATAACGGGGAAATGAAACGAGATGAAAGAAGATTTTAATCCGACACTGTCAATGGACGAAGTCAGAGGAATTACGTTCCACCTTTTGCATAGAATCCGAGATTTAGTTGCAGAAATATAATATTTCATATTTGCTAAATCGAGTATCGAGTGTTCTTTCCATTAGCCAGCATTAGTATCGTTTCAATAAAGCCACCTGATAGCGGATGGTAGGATCGATAAAATATCGCCTTCGTGGTATACTATAAGGAGTAATAAAAGAGCGCTAAAGTGTTAATGGATATTGTTGTTCTATAATAAGAACCGTGAGCCGCCAGTAGAACGGGCACGTTCGTCCGCTATTATTAAACTGATTTAATTAAGTTTCGTAGAATGCAATGGGTTAGAACGCTTAGATAAAACTTTTCTCAGCCGAAGCCAGTAGTATTTCAAGGGTGTTGAGATTATTTCCCATGGCGTGACAAATTAATGGATTATAAGATAATAATATGTATGTACTCGAATTATGTAAAATATATATAAAATATACAGAGTGGTCAAAATAACATCCTTAAAAAGCTTGTAAGTCGTACTTAACGAGAAGAATACAAAATATCTTATTAACGCGGGTCCCAAAAGCGATTCTTTTGATATAAAATTAACATCACACATCTACAGTAAATACAGACATATATTTATGCATATTACACCCGATAAAAATTAAATATTCCACGAATATTCACCGAACCCGCCGTAATGTAATATTAAAGGGAAGGCGACCGTATTCAATCGCGATTATTTCGGTCGCGACAAGATCGCCTTCTGCTTTTGGGGATAGGAGCGAGAGAGAGAGGAAGAGAGAGAGAGAGAGAGAGAGCAGAATGGACGAGCACGCTCGCGTTGAAAAGTTGCGCGAAGATACGGCGAATCGGAATGTGGCGTGCAATGTAACTAGGAAGGGAGATCCCCGAAGTCTTTTGGGCAGAACGAAGCTCGTAACGCGCGATGACATGCCTACTTACGGCAACACTTGACGCACGATTCTTTTATGCTTTTCGAGGCGGCTAGCATCGGTGGAGAATTTGATTAGGCCAATTATGCGCCGGCCGATCGAATCTCTACGTGAAATTAGATTAGCCACGTCGATTATTAAGTCGGTATAACCTTTTTATCTCTCAATATAAGCGTCACGGTTTACATTGATTCGCGTCTCGATATTCGACTTCTGTCTATCGACTTTTTGGAAATTTACTTTCTCGAGGGTTTTCTGTAGGATAAAATGAGAGGTAAAATTTTATAAAACGTTTCTCAGTTAACTGCTCGGTTTTTAGACTAAATTTTATAGATGATCATAGGTGATACCAGTCGATGTCATTTTTATTGTAAAAATATAATAAATCCAATAGGTAAATAGTTAAGATATTTAACACGTAAGATAATTTAACATATAAAATAATGTAAAAATTGTTAAAAATTATATATAACCGATATAACCATAGAAAAAAATAGAAAAAGAAAAAGGTATGGAAGCTTTGATTTGTGAGGATCGGAAAGCTCCGAAAAGATTTCGTCCGATAGGTAGCGTGGCTTCCCCTCCACTCTCTCTCTCTCTCTCTGAAAGAAGCTCACATTCGAAGTTTTGGAGGGTTTACGGGGGAGCTGGTTAGGGGCACCCGGGACGTATATGCGCGGATCGCTTTGCAAAAGATCGACAAACGCGGCGTGATGCGCGTCCAATCAGCACGGCGTAGCCAGCTGCCGTGCAGGCAACGCCAACCAAGCCGACGCGTACCCGACGTGCTAGCCTCGGTTCATTCATCAAGCTCCTGGTTACAGTGTGCAATAGCGCACCCGAAAAATCCCTCTTTCCTTTACCGATCGACTCGGAAGGTTCTATTTCTCTTTGTCTCCCTTCTTTCGGCGATATCGTTGCTTAGTTGTGTGGTGAGCAACGCGGAAACGTGAAAGATCACTTAGCATTCGTGAAGACAATGGGAGTGAACGCCTGTTGGTGTTCGGAGATCTATTAAACATTTTTATTCCGAAATATGGCTATTGTAAGTCTGTTGTTAGTTCATCACCTGGCTACAAACGTGGATTTAGAATTTCTTCGGCCACTTTTAGCTCGAATTTGTTAGCGAGAGATGCTTCGTGATTTCAAGAAGGATGTAGATCGTGTTAGATTTACTAAAAATCCTAAACGCAAGAAATCGTTGTAGCAAGAAGTTTCCCCGAGCTCCTCCGATAGCTGCATTAAAAGTCTCTTACATCGATCGGAAGAGTTAGAGGGATAATCGTGCCGCGAGGATGGTCGCATCGTTAAACATCGTTAAATTAGTAACACTAGGAAAGATTCGTGGCACGCCATGATATTCCCATATCAGTTCGTAGCTATGAGTCTGCGCGCGTAACACAGAACAAACGGGCTACCCTACACCGCTCGATTTGCACGCTTTTCATTGGCTCGGTTAAGTTTGATTAATCTAATCGGTCGCACCATTGTTCGAAACGCACCGGCGTGTCCCATTGGCTGGCGAGACCTTCTCCTGTATATACGCGCGCGCACACGCACACGTAGCGTCGGTATGGGGGGTCCGCGGTATATATTTGCCATTAAGGGTGGGAGAAAAGCCGGGCGAGCAAGCAGCCATTACTAGCTACGACCGAACTGGTTTTGTGTGTTTTTCGCTCTGCCCATTTTATTTCGTGTCCCTGTTTTGCACCCCTCCACCTCCCCCTTAAGTCGGTGATGATTTGTGTCCCGTTTGCTCGCCTTACACGTTGCTCGCTGCTCCTCTTACGATCCATTGCTTATGGGGAAAATGGTGGACGATTGGCGATAAAAAATCTCACGCTTTTTGTAACGACGCTTTCTTATTTCGAAAGCTCAAAAAGCTCAGGATAAATATATATTCTCTTCTATACTTAGGTATATCTTTTTCTTTCTGTTTTAGGTTCGATTCGAATAGGACGCCACGCTGGTAACGCATTCTCATGGATAAAGTCCCCCTCCCTCTTCCTATCGACGGGATACGAACTGAAAGTTTCGTAGGTCGTTACGCTCGTTAGAGTCTCTCATAGACGATACATCTGTCGGGCTTGTACGATCGTTTCTACGAAGCTCCTTGTATGAAGCTCCTTTATGAACGAGGTGAGGATAATTCAAAAAGTAAGTCGGTATTGAAAACTTTACTATATCTTTTTTCCTAACGTCCAATCTGTGTACTTCGATAAAAAAGTTATAAATAATTTAATGCACGTGATTTATGTCCCTTGTGTCGAGAGAAAATCGAAGAATCATGCAATGAAAATATATCGATCCAATCAGATCTGATCTATTCGTCCGTTGATAAATGTAAAACAATAACAACCAACGCCATGAGTCAACGGCTCGTGATCAATGTCAAAGGATCCGTACCGGTACGATATCGATGTCCCACGGTGTGTTGTGAGTTTTTCAGACCCCACATACAGTTTCCAAGCAACTCGACGATTCGCCGTTCGAAACGTTCCCGCCCATTTCCCATCCCCCATAGCTTATAGTTTGGGGTTGCCTTTCCGAGCGGCTCCTTTGAGTCGAGTCCCTTTCTCTCGCCCCCTATTGCCAATCCTGGTGTCGGGCTATATCCTCTGTCCAATCTGTTGCTCTAGAATTTTCTTACCCTCGTGTTTAATGCGGTAGGTCAAGGGCTCGCGCAGGCAAACATTGCTAACCCGCGTCGACCGGGATTCACGATCGGATACCCAAGGCGTTTCCTTGGGAAATTTTTTTCTCCGAAAGAAATTGCGCTTCGATCGTAATCAGGCTTCTATCTCTTCGACGAGATCGTTTTGAGTACGAACGAAATTATCAGGATCGAGGACAGGACATAGACACGAGCGAGTGGAAAGACCTAACGCGAAACGTTGTTACGCTGCGACGATATATTTATGTCGAGATAGAGAAAAGCGAAGAGGGCCGCGACCACCTACTTGGCGAACACAATGGGCCACAAATGCGTGGCGACAGGACTCGTAGATATACGGCAGGCTGATTGCTTGTTGTCACTGTACGTACACCCGATTGTCGGCTCGCCTTGTCCAGGCTTGAAAGCTCTTTGCTTTTTTTTTACTCTCTTACCTTCTCTTTCACGTGTACGACGTTTGAACGCGATACGATCGATTTTAAATATTCAGAGATATTAACACGGTTCTATGAATTTTTTATGAGTAATATTTATTTTAGAAGGTTGGAGTTTTTGGTGGACGAAAAATGGGATATACATATATTATTTACAGTGTCGATTGCAGGCTGCAAGCTTCGTTTATTCCATAACGTCGAATTTTACAGCACAGATATAGCTACCGATTTGAAATATTGCTACGTGTGTTTTACGTAAAGTCTCCTTTGATACAACAACTATATATACATAATATAATACATATACATATATAAACGTTCAATTAAATAAATCGTTCGGAATAATCGCGAGAATAGAAACTTTTCCTTCTTCTTAAATAACGCCTACGGACAACATTAATTTTATTGCTTTATAAATAGCTTAAGAACAGTTATATTATACATAATCCTACGATATTAATTTAAGGCAATCGTAAGGCAAGAAGATATCAAGGCACTCTCTATTCGCCGTCACGGGAAGTGACTGTTAAAGCAAAATTTGAAATCCCATAAAAATTTGGAATTCCTTGCGATTCGATGCGCAGATTACGCGTACGCTTAATAAAGAATATCTTTAATAAAAATTCGATAATATTTGCACTCGCATCACGTAGGTACGTGTAAAAAGCAACAATCATTGAAAATATATATACACCTGCTGTGTCGCTCTTAAATCGATCCGTTTCTCGTATTTTTATTTTTATTTCATTTAGATTCGCTCGAAGATCCTCGGCTCGAATCTTAAAATTTTTCTGCTTTTCTTTCTTTTTCTATTCGAACGAGAGGAAACAAATGCCCGAAATTTTATCGCTTTTCAACATTGCTACCAATTCGGCTAAGAAAGGCGAGCTGACTCTGATCGAGAGCCTCGTTCGTGTAACCGTTTAAGGTACCTCGAGCCTGCGAGACAGGAACGTTGAAGTCGTTCGATCTGCCGGTCGACAGCACGAAATCCGGGCCGTGTACTCTTCCGCAGACTTGCGAGTCGATCCCGCCCAAATATGGATAACCGCTTTTAGCCTCGCCAGGACTGTGAGGCGCAACGTGATGATGAGCCACACCGGTCGTGGTTGGCACTGCGGAACTCGCACTTTGCACCATGCAGGCTGACATATTCGAGGCTGTTGGACTGACGCTGCCACCGAGGCTAGTCAGATTCAGATTCCCGCTTCCATAGTGAGTGGCGTTGAATAATCTGTAACAGAACACGTGGCATGTTGTTTTTTTCCAATCTTTCTTATTTTTTTTTTTTTTTTTT
>JAIFRP010004521.1:1091089-1113048 GCA_032403825.1 Odynerus spinipes
TATGCATGTATGTATGCACGTAGCTAACTTCGTCATCGCGCGAGACGTAAGAATCTTAAGCGAGGCGAGAAAAAAAAATAACGACAAGAGGAGGCCAGGTAAAAAAATGATAAAACGGTGTTTCATGGACGAAGAGAAAAGGTGTTAATCGAAGATGAAAATTAATCGGACCGGTGGAAAGGAGCAAAAGGATTCGGAAGAGTCGTCTCTTGCAATCCCCGAAGTAGTATACATCTAATCAAAACTAAATCTCTCCGACAAGGTAATAAACTCGACACATCTACGCGCCGCGGGACGCCTAATATTTCTTCGCGGGCTCTACCGTTGGTAATAAATAAAAAAGGAAAGAATCTCCCTTTATATTCCCTTCCGACCAAACCTATATTACTGCTAATCCCGCCTCGCGTTCTCGAAACTGTTCGGCTTTAAAGAACCGCCATGGAATCTCTTCTGGTCCATGGTTCATATTCGAATATTTTGATCATCGAACACTGACGAGTCTCGTTCCTCTTATACATCTTTTGGTGATACCGTTGACGCGATTAATATTATAAGATCGATAACAAGATTAACGTGCTTAAGTATACCTACATGTATATGTTATCTCGTCTGATAACATAATTAAAATTATCTAAAGCACGATCTGAGAGTAATCCTTTCTCGAAAAATTAATTACAGCGGGAAAAAAGATTCTTTGTAAGATTCGAGCTAAAGATCACGAGAATTTCGGTTTCGCACGCGAGTCAACTCAAGACGAGAATCGTCTACGACACACGCGGCGGGTTATCGTCGCCGTCGACCTAACTCAATTAACTTAACACGAAGGCTACGCTGTAATTACGGGCTTATCGCTCGATTAGCCCGGAGTATTTCATTTACGCCCAAGCCAGGGCGAGCGATTTTAACGCGATGCTAAAGCAACGGACTGTCCGTGTGCCGTTGGATTTCGTAGAAGCGACGTAAGTCCCGAGAGTGTCTTTTTTCTTCACCGAAGAGAAAGAGAGAATGTTATTCGCGCGTTGCACTTTACGACGTCGTATGATACATTTCCAAAGCCGTAGGTAGGTATGCACAGTTGTTAAATAATTCTGTGCTGGATGGATCGTGTCATAGAAGTAATTTGCGATTCGTTGCTCGGTCCTTCGGTATTCTGGTTATGTTAGTTTAATTTTTTAAGGAGATACCGATCTAAAATGATTTTTGGAATCCACTGTATCACATGAAAAAAAAAAAATATTTTAATGTAGCTTACCAAGAATTCCGTTGATCGAATGATTCGTGCCAGGATCGTCCACGCGGCGAACTTTGCTCGGTGGACCACGAAGAAGCCTGGTGATGCTGGAGACCGAAGGCGCCGATGCCTTATCGCAAACGCCGTCCTGCTGGCAGAACCACGTTGGACCAGTTAATATACATTTTTCTTTTCCCATATAAATCGTAAAGATTAGAGTAAAGTAATTAGCAAGAAGATTTCAACGGACCTTTATCAACCTTTCTCGAATCTCCCAGCTGAACAGGTTCGGATTTTGTCTTTTCAGATCCTCGATTCTGGTTTCGACTTCCGGCGTGGCGACTCGGGGCTTGCTTCCACCGATCACTCCGGGTCTGATCGATCCCGTCTCTTGATATCGATTAAGAATCTTCGATACGCAACCATGGGAAACTCTGAGTTGTCTGGATATCACGCACGGTCTGACGCCGGACGCCGCCATCTCGACGATTTTAAGTCGTATGTGGTTCGGCAGTGGACGGCCATTTATGAAGACGCCGCCTAACTGGTTCACTCGACCTTGTCCTGTAATATCGAGGCAAGGATTTTATTTAATTTATTTTTTTAATAATATATTCATCATACGGGTACGGTAGATAGATTTAATCTAATTAGAATTACGTTATCTTCCTTCAACGATAGATCGATCAGGATGATAAACGTTGCGTTTTAAGTACACGTAATAAAGCGAAGTTTATAAGCGAGCCGGTCCGTAGCTAGTTTCGAGCTGTCCGAGATAAACGAAACGCGGTGAGTAAAGAGTTACGAGATGAAAGCGGTGTAATTTCCAAAAGACGGAGCAGGAGAAGAAAGAAGAAGAAGAAGAAGAGGGCGTGTAGGTACGTGTCGCAAGAACGAAGAGCTCGCTTCTTCGTCGGGCTTCTGGAAAGAGGGAAAGAAAATAAAAAACGCAGAGGGTAGTAGCGGACCGGGATCATCGTCCAGCGTGTTCGTTGTCCTCGTGTCGTTTGGAGAAACGCAGTGACACGCAAGGTGCCGCTCAAACGCTCCTAATTACCGGTAATTAGAGCCCCCTCTTAATTAACTTAATTATAATCACGAAGTCAAACAAACCGCGCGCGTTACACGTCCTTTGCGGCTGCCGGAGCTCCCGGAGCAAAGAAGCGAATGAGATGCGTGCGCGAGTTCTAACGCGCGCTACGAGAAGACCCCGTCTACTCGCGCGGGGCCCGAAAGCACAGCCAGCGAGCCGCTAAAAGAACGGTTCGCGTGCCTTTTGCAAAAGGGCGCGAGATGAAGGAAGGAGTCCGAACGCGCTCGTACCGACGTACGTTACGGCGACTCTGGTTTTGCTCGAAGCAGTAAAAGCGACGGACGACGTAACGTCCGTCTCCTCCTCTTCAACCTCCTCCTCACCATCGGCTGAATGTATTTATAAGAAGAAGAAGAAGAAGCAGAAGAAGAGGAGGTAGGACTCTTATTCTACCTACGTGCCTTTTTAAAGCCAGTCATTCCGCGCGGTTCCGTCATTTTATTCTCGCGAAGGAGGTATGTTTTGATGAAGTCAAGCAAAGGCATCTTTTTAACATAGAAAATGAGTAATGTAGTAGTTGTCCGAAATGGACGAGAATTTGTTGGAATATTTAACGGAAAAGTATTTAAGAAAGATTTAATTTTTATCGAATCTTTGGGAAGTTTGGTATTTTACAAAAATTCGATTTACTTATAAACATATCATTAATCCGTGTTATAATATTTAATTCACCCCGAAGTTCCTTTAATCGGATTTCATAGAAATCGTGAGAGCTCGTCCGCTAATTACTACAGGCACGGGATTCAAAAGGAGAGCCATCCATCCTCCTACCACCGAAGACAGCACGGGAGTGAGATAGCGCTCGAGAGAGAGAGAGAGAGAGAGAGAGAGAGAGAGAGAGAGCAACGTAGTCCCGTTTCGTCGTTCATCGAACGCCCGGAGATTTACATCCTCCTCTTCCCCCACTCTCCTGGAACGGGCAGAGTCAGCTCTCGGGACCCCTACTCTTTCGTTCGGGATCCTAAGGACATTACGTCCGTGAGCGGGCCCCGGACCCTCGGCCGTCCTGGCGTGTGTGTATGTGACGTCACTCGGGCCGCGGGGCCCGACGGGATTACAGGCGAGATCAAAAGACGCCGACCGCCACCGCCGTCGCCGCCGCCGCAGCCGCCGCCACAGCCGCCGATGACGAGGACTCGGCTTTGAATAAGCGCAACATCCACTCCGCGAATTACGAATAAAAAAAAGGGACCCCGAGTCTTCGCTTCTTTTTTCCTCATTTTCTTCGTTAGAGTCCGAGTCTAAGGACTGATCGTGAAGGATTTAGAAAGGGGTAGGTGTGTGTGTGTGTGTGTGTGGAAATTAGCGATAGCGTTTGTTGCTCGATTCATTAAAATATGGATTTTGGTATTTAAATATGGATTTCGTACGAGGAAATTTATGGACACGTGATAGCTCGAGAGTATGCGGTCCATTATATCCACCCTTGAAAATATTATATCAGGATCCCGTGCTTCCACTTTTATAGAAAAAGATATCTTCGGTGAAATAAGTCGTTGGAAATGATGCCAACGTAAAAACGAAGCGAGTCCTTAAATAAAAGCAAGTTACGAAACATTAATCTATCTTCTGATATAATCGATTCTCGTAGTAAAGTTTCATGCGATCCCCGAGAAACGCACACGCTCGGAAGATCCTTTTATTTATCACGCACGCGAGCTTACGGTCACGACGACGAACGTATTCTATTATTATCGTCTAAGGTAATTAAAAGGAAATCCTTGCCGTTTAAGCGACCGTTTTATTTGTTCGTATTCATTTAACATGCGACTGGTAAATGCGTGTGTCATTCATTACTCAAATGCGAACGACTAGCTTGGAGTTATGGACTTCGACGGTCGTAACTTTTGCTCGTAGAACCGATATCTCGGCACTTTGTGCGAGTCAGCCTTCGTAACTTCTCTTTCGGTGTCTAACGATCCAACGAAACAAAGCTTTTTTATTCGGATATGTTTTTTTTTGTACGAACAGTTTTACGTACGGAGGAAGAGAAAATGGATTAATAGGATCGAGGAGACCCTTTCTCGTAATAATAATATTTTTTTAATCGAAAGATTTTCGGACGATACTCTTGAAAGGTGCGAGAGACCACCCTGTAGGTGAGCGGAATGATAAAATGATGAGGAAATAATTTAACGCATGAATTATTGATAAGCGGCAATTGATTGTGAGCGATCACGTTAATAACCGTGATCGGTGGTCGCGATGTGACGCGATAGAGAGCGAGAGATAAAGAGAGAGAGAGAGAGAGAGAGAGAGGAGGGGGCGAACCGATTTGAATACGTTCACCGGTGCATCGTCGTCATTAAGCTTCCCCTTCGAGGTAGTCGGTCCTCTCTCTGACTCTCCCTTCCTCTTTTTCCGAATATTTAACGTTATCTCGAAAAAGATGTAATAATCGCGCCGAGCGGCTAATATCTTCGAAGAATATTTTTTTCTTGACCTAGCCAAGATATCGAAGTCACGGGATCTCGAAGAGTCTCCACGTGCGGGAGGGAGAAATTTTGCCCGGCTTTCACGAGCGGCTTGGTACATTTAAGAGAAAGTCGATTCTCGTGTGCATCTCGTACTCGATTCGTGTCACTCGATGGTAAGATTAATTTTATTTGGGGTCCATGATGTATTAAAACATAAAGCTGCATGTGTCAACTCTTTATGGTCGTTTATTCTTAAGGTGTGTAGTGTAAAAAAAAAGAAATTAGCTATATACATGTTTATGGTTAAAATAAAATTTAAATACTCTTGTAAAATATCCATCGTATCTTCGTGACCGAGAACGTTATCGCGATCTAACGATTAAAATAAGTCGAACGAGGAAATGCCGTATAAAAATATCCTATCAAGATCCGATCGAGATCCGGGCGAGATCGATAAGGATCGAGTCCGTTATCGGGATCTCTTCTTTGTCGAGGGAGATTGAATTTTCTTCGCGTCCGGGATTGCAGGAAGGATTCTAACGAAATTATAAGAAAGGAAGAGAGGTGTACACGACTATGTGCGATTATCTACGTGCGGTCAGGGGATGCATGTACTTAGTGTTCGGTGTGAGTTCCGAGTTGTAAGGCAAGGCCTCAATCATCGCGCCGTCGCCTGCGGCCTATTCGATATCGGACATTAGGTACCCACGAGTTCTCTCTCTCTCTCTCTCTCTCTCTCTCTGTCTTTCTTTCTCTTGAGATGCATCCAAACTCGTCTTCGTTCCAACGCCCACAACACTATTAACTTTTTATTTTAAAACGCGTGCCCCTCTCGCGTCTTATGTCTTTCTTACGACGTATAATACTTTCGTTAGATTCAATCGAAATTTATGAAATTAGGACCAATCGTCGAGTATTTATTTTCTGTATGTATATAGGAATACTTGTATCGATTAATTCCATCGATCGATGCTTATAAAGTGATATTTAATAACTATGCAGTGACTAAGAAATTTATTTTTGCATGAGATACTGGATTTTAGAAACAAATTCAATGGTGATGCAGCAAGAAGGATTTTTAAGAGGAAGTAGAAATGGATCTGACGTTTATCTCGTTTAACAGGAATGAAAAGAATGATTCCGTGTCAAGTTTGACATAAAAAGACTTCCGTCGCTTGGATAACCCATTCGTACCCCGTAAAAGTGTTTCAGTTTAAATTAGGCGACGCGATGTTTCGTTACCGATGAAACTTTCGTATCTATTCGTATTTAATTCAATTATTAATTCAACATACATGTATTTTCCAAAGATAATGTAATTTCGCGATCATCGACAGATTTTCTATCACCATAAGCTATTCGATTATAACGTGTAAAAGAATATAGAACACGGACGCGTGTATACGACGAAATTCGACATTTTTTTAAAAAGGAAGATGAATAAATCTTACCTTGAAACGCGTATCCAGTAAAATACGGTGGCATTCGATGTTGACTGAGCGTTCTGACCGCCATCTGGCCCGTATCTTCGAGCGAAGCAATTTTCCCACGTTCACCGAACACTTACTCGACCAATAGCGCAACAAGATAACAAAAACAACAACAACAACGATACTTCCACCGACGGTCCTTCCAACGACTACTCCAATTTCAACTATATCAAAGGTGAAGCTCGACCGATCAAGTTCGATCACTTCTCGCTCGATCGACGATCCTCTTTTTCTCTTGATTTACTTGTTCGATTTATTCTTCAAAACTAAACGAAAATATCCCGAACTATATTACAACGCGAACCAAAGGCTTCTAGGATACGTAAAAACGTAAATTTCGAAGACGACGAAGAGGAGGATCTGTTTGCTTCGGACTCTCGACTCGGACTGGCCTTTCGACCGGACGAAGTCTCGAGGAGTCTCTAACTCTGTCGAGAAGCAAAGGAAAAAGCAGAAGGAACGAGAGAGCAAGACGGATAGAGATGGGTCTCGAGAGGAGAAAAGGAAAGAACGAAGGCTCCGCCTTTCTTCGTGAGGCCCCTCGAGAAGAAATCACCACCGGTCCCAGACTCGAGGCAAACTCGAAGGCAGACTCGAGTAGAGAGCAAGCTAGACGGGAGCATGGTCGTGAACGTCGTACAGCATTGGTCACCTCGAAGGCGATGCTAACCTCATAGGAGGTGGTCTCAACCTCGACTCCGCCCGGTGTATTCGCTTCTTCCACTTCTTCGTCTTGCCGTCCTTCCTTCTCGTTTCTTTACGTGGGCTGGCGGCATCGCGATTTTCTATCTTCTCGAGCTGGCAGTTCTTCGAAATTGTTCATCTTTATATGGATTAATTTTTGGTTACTTCGTTTTCGAAAGATTTTGCTCCGGTTATTCTTCCACGATTTTTATACTAATTTTCATGATCATCGTAGGCATATAAAAATAGCAAAATAACGTAGAGGTGTGCCATCGAAATTTCTCTACGAAAATTCTTTCTAGGTAATGCAAATTTTTAGTATTCCATTGCTATGACGATGATAATAGGTAGTTGTAGATTCATTTATTTATTTGATACACGATCGACTTAAAATATAAAGAGTTAACAAATGCCGTTAAAACCTGTTGGAGCGTTCTTTCGTAATTTCGATACCGTCTCGTATCCAGATCTCAACCAGCGAGATCTCCCGCCTCTTTCTCCGGAGCCGAGGCATCGCTTGTAATTTGGCTCGCATCGTTAATTATAATTAATCGAGCTCGCCGTGTAATCGTGCGTTTAATTGAATCGGAGAACGCGGTGTGGACAGAGCGTGCATCCGACTTTCGACCGGCGCAACGAATTCTCGTCACGTTTTAACGTAACAACGAGGGGTTTCAAGTGATTCCATTGATACGATCATTTTTCGCTTTCTCAAAGCAAAAGAGGTTCGCGGTAGGTAACGCGATTTTCGAGGAGCTCGGGGCATTTATTTTTCACGTTATTAACCAATTACATGCATGCTTTGTGATTATAAACGTGTGAACGGCACTCGTGTTTTTGCGTATCTTTTTCATCTATATACATATACGATAAGTGTGTTTATTTAATACGAGCTCTTTATAGAAATCCATAACAGCGAATAAAAATATCGGTATTTTTAATATTCTTAATAGCAAGAAATTTAATCGAGTAGATTACTTTTTCAGCTCATTTCAAAGTTCGATATTTTCTTTTCTTTGTTTTTTTTTAAAGAACAGTTTTTGTACGTGAGCGGATGAGTTGTATGACGGAAAGCCGAGCGAGTTACTCCATACGAAAGACCATAATTTCTTTCCTTTTTCTCAACACACGTTAGATATTTCGGATGGGCACCCCGTCGCGTCGAAAACACCCTTTCTGAGTCGCGTGTAATCATCTTGGACATCGTGGCAGAATAGCGAAGCGGAGGACTTCTCCAGCTGGACATTAACGACTCCTCCAAGCTAGACCCCGTACGTATTTAATTTTAATAAATTTCTCGATCCATTTCTCCGTTACTTTTCACCTCGTTCCTCGTATCGATAGCCCAAAATGTTAACGATAATTCTCCGACGCTTTTCCTCGACTTTTCCTCGATCCAGGTATCGAACCGTACTCCTGCTATCGCCTATTACCCGAGTGCCGAAATAACGCATCGTCCTTGTATTAGAGAAGCAAAGGGAGGGAGTTAGGAGAAGGAGGATGCGCCAAGCTCGTTGCGATATCACGTGTCGTGATTGTAGTTTATGGGGAGCTGATTGCAGTCGAGAGCGTGGGACGGTTGCAGGAGTGTGGATGACACGAAACACGGTGGAGAGCGCCGACACCATTCATTCCACCTCTTACATATCCATTCCCGTGTCAGTGTTTCGTTTCGTAATCATTAAGATATGCATTATATCCTTAATGACGAGCAGCCGTGGTCGCGCGAGCGTGTCCGATCGCACGCAGAAATCGTTTGCCCTCCGTCAGTGTACCACATAAATTTTCAGGTAAAACGCCTCGCGGACTGCCGTCGACGTCTTTGGAACTTTGGATTGCACGATTCTGATTTCAAGATGACGGACCGGAGACGCTACGGCGATCGACTTTGGTCGATTGGGTGAGCATGGTTTATGTGTATAGGTAAAGGGTGTTTAGTGTAATAGTTCATACTTTGCGGGCGTTTTTTATTGTTACTTAGGTAGAAAATATAAAAATTAAGTCTATGATAGATTAGTAAATTATTTTTTAAGATTGTGGTTGTAAAGGCCACTTTGAGTTATCGAATTATTAATTTTGGCCTAGCGATAGAGAGTAGGTGTTTTCTGCATTCAAGATAGGAAGAATAAATCGAGATTTCTTTATTAAGACACGAGGTTGTCAGGTACAACGTTCCGTCCGATTTCGAGGATCCAAGCGACAAATTCGTTATCTTCCCTCGAACGTAGCGGACCCGGAGGGTCGACCTTGAGATTCGGAACGTCGAGCGAATAATCGCGAAACACCCGCTGTTCGGATGATCAATCGGTCTGTCGGGAGGGGCGTATTTTGAGAAATCGTCATAATGGAGGAGTCTCGAAGGCGGACGAGCGAATTCGGCGATGTTGTACGATGCTCCGGGAGCGGGTAACTTTTTCGTGAAGATTCTCTCAGCGGACAACGACTTGCGTCTTCTTCTCTCTCGACGCTCGCTCGCTCCGTAGGTAACTATAATATCCAAACGATTCGTCGTTGTCATTGTCGAGAAGAAACGTACCCATGGGATCAGAATCGAGTCGCGACGTAAAAGGTCCTACCACCTTAGAAGTGTCCTTCTCGTGGAAAACGCTCCCAGAGGAACCGGCGTCCACCTAATTGTTTCCCATTCACCCCTTTTGCTCTCGTGCGAGAGGCGCGGCACTCCACCACCGCCATCGCGTAGTACAACTACGAACACGAGCATCGATATTATCGTCGTAGGAAACCCTTTTGCGAGGCCACCGAACTATGCCACGTCTATTACTCACGCATTGACGTATTTTGACGGGTTTGTTGGTGCCACACAGTGGCGAAAGTTTACCCTCCTGCGGGAACGGGACGAGTCTTGAACAATTTGCTCGAGTCAAACTCCGGGGGCGTGATCGTTGGGACAATCGATGATTTTACGAAGGAAA
Source organism: Odynerus spinipes (assembly GCA_032403825.1). Lineage (NCBI taxonomy): Eukaryota > Metazoa > Arthropoda > Insecta > Hymenoptera > Vespidae > Odynerus > Odynerus spinipes. The sequence goes on from JAIFRP010004521.1 coordinate 1,100,938, forward strand.
GTGAGAGAGAGAGAGAGAGAGAGAGAGAGAGGGAGAGACAGAGAGAGAGGTGCTCGTAGATTTGGTATTTTCTCCAAAATTCTCCTTCCTCCCTGCATCTCTCCTGAGATTTACACAAATCGATTGATTTTCTCTTCGATCCTCTGCGCTCTCGTGATTAATCGATACTCCCGTTTAAGAAAAAGAACGCCGGTAGCCGAAGAAGACGTCGATGATGAAGATTTGAGAAATAGCTCCGGCCGATCCGAGATAGACGGGTCCTATCATCGTCGAGTCGATCGAGACGCGTATAGGAAGGATTAAATAACGAGTCTCGCGCTGAAGTGATAGATGGGTCGCATGCCGATCGTTCTTGTTGGCAAGAACCATTAAAAGCGCGTGGGCCCTCGGACGGGCGCGCGCTTATGTGTAGTTTCGTCGTTCGGGCTTCGGTGCTCGTGTTGTTCGGACGAGAAACGGAGAAAGATGTTTCGAAGTGAGCGAAAGGAAGGGAGAGAGAGGGGTTTAGAGTGAGAGGAGAGAATGGGCACGAAACGAAGGGAAGTGTGAGAAAGACAGGTAGAAAACGCATACGCGACCCTCTCTCTCTCTCTCTCTCTCTCTCTCTCTCTTTCTTTCTCACTTTCGCACTCCTATACGATTCGTGCGCGAAGAGAGGAAAAGAGAAGTCTCGGCCTACGGACTTGGCCCGCAGTTAATTGCCAGCATTTAATGAGCGCTCTTTGACGCGCCGCGCAAACCGCCACGGCACAGCCAAGTCGTAATGGCCGATGCTTTTCTGACGACTGCGCGTACCCACCTTACACCGGGCGGACCCAATACCCGTGTACCAAACGTATACGTAAGTACAAATGTATCCTCGTACGCGTATGTCCATCCATGTGTGTACACACGTATACATACGTGGACACACGTACCTACACCATGTAGCAGAAGCAAGAAGTAAAAATGGCTTCTTGCGCGTATTATCGAGCGCGACCCTTACATATTCCACTCGCACACCGACGAAGAGCACTTTAACGATTGAGATATTAGTTTGACTGCGTCGAGAAGTCAGCGAGGAGTAGCGCTCGTTTTGACGATCGTACGACGAGGGTAGTGACCCTTCTTCCTACGTGTTCATAGTGAAATTAGATTTCAAAGGGATCGAACACGTTTCTCCTCCTCCCTCGTCGCTTTCGTCTCGGCGGAGATCTTTTTTCTTTAGTTATAGATTTTACGATAGGGTTCGATGAATGCCGCGTGACAAATTTGCAAGTTATGCTTTTTTCGTAGCTTTTATCGAGAATTGGGTGGTTAATTTAGATGTTGGAGTCGAATATTTTAGTGCGTCTTGATTTTAAACTTATTGATATAATAATAATATGATTGAAAGGTTTTAAGTTCTTTTAGGAGGTGATTAATGTTTGAAAATATTTGCAATGTTTAAAACAAATTTTTGCAGTACTTCTGTAAATTATATAATATTTATCTTTACACCTTCTTGTTAAATGCGAACGCCATCTTGAAGTAGTTGCATCGTGATATATCATTGGAGTAGTTAAATACCCATGGATATTGTATGATCCTGCTCTCCTTATATCCATGTGTCGGTATGGTAGGAAAACGGGAGTAAACAACGCGAGACCCTGAAACAAATCTTTGATTTTTAATATTTCTCTTTCAACGAAAATATATTTCATACTATGCACAAAATATAATTCGATATCTTATTGTTCACGAAGAACAATAATCAAATTCTACCATACGTTATCATGGAAGTATTTGATGTATCGTTCGATGTTAAAATCACTCTCTTCTTACCACCACTCTTTTATTCCCCTTAGAAACGCAACCCGTCGTGTCGTCCCGACAAGAACTTCAGACCACTGTCATTGATTTTTTCTAAAATAAAAAGATCGTTCCCTGAGGAAGCTATTGACCGAATAAGCGTCCAAATTTAAACGGAAATCTCCCAGATTTCCACTTGCTTGCGAGAAAGTAACCATGCATAAAAAATTGCATGGGCGGCGTACGCGCGCACCCCGTTTAACCAACGCTGAGAAGAGTATATACGTATAGGTATAAAATGTCAAGGCCGATTAAAAATGTACAAGGGGTTATATAACAAAAGCACATTTATTTTACTTCGATAGAGTTTGTATCCTGGTGCGATGCTCGCCCGCGCACGGGATTTAAGCTTCTCGATAAAAACGTTCATCCATATTTATTTTTTCTTCCTTTTTCCACCTTACGCGATAGATTATATAAATAATACGTAGAGTCGAGTCCGCGAATTGACATAAACGTCGAGCGATCGTCTCGCGAGATTTTCTTCCGGTTTCTTTCACCGCGACGCTGGCTGTCGGCGCTTATCGAAAAATCGAAACGGAGTAGGACGATGTCTCTTGCCCGGATGCGGGAACCGAAGAAGAAAAAAACTGTGCGAGTTGGTTCCATTTTTTCGTCTTTCTTTTTTTGTTTTTTTTTTGTAGTACGAATTTACAGAGACACGAAACAGCGCCGATTTCACGTTTTTCGGCACGCACACCAGCGCAAGATCTCCGGTTGGTATGTACCCTGTTCCAAGCGGTCGCTTTTTAACGTTGGGCTGGGCCACTACTCCGGAGAAAGCTCTTACCTTATTAGCGACCCTACGTGCTTAACCCAGATAGGACAGACCGGGCGTCAAGTCCCCGTCATTAATCAGCTGCGAGGACGAATTAAACGAAATATTAATAACGCGCATAAAGTACAAAAAAGGCGCCGCATCTTTTGCGCCGATTTTTTCCTCGCGTCTTTCCTCTCTCATACTCTCTCTTTTTTTCTAATATTTTCTTCCAAATATATATGTATACATATGTGCGCGTACTCGTACATGTACATACGTATAAATATATCCATATATATATATATAATTCCATCGGATACAATAAATACATTGGTGGTGGACCTGTGTTGTTTTTTTATACAACGAACAGACAGACAATGGCAACATTCGCGTTCGACTGCGAGACAAACGCTAGCAGTCGATGTATACTTTTACAATTTATATATATATTTATTTATTTATTTTTTATCTTCTCTCCTTTGTAATCCTCGTATGCGTTTCTCGCGCTTTAATGAAGACATTCGGTTACATAGGTCTCCCACGGGGGAAAAAAGAAGGTACGACTTTTGTGCATTTGTCCTTTTCCATTCATTCGTTCATTCTCTCTCTCTCTCTCTCTCTCTCTCTTCCGCTTTTACCCTTTCGCTCGGTCACACTAGAAACTACTTGCTCCTTTTTACATCACGACCTCGTCGTCGCGCCTCTCGGCTTCTTTGATTCTTTTATGGCTACGATCCTATCGCTACGACACATCGAGTATTATAAATTTGAATAAAATTCAATAGATTTTCAGTAGTGGCATATGATAAAAGTGCCTTCGGTAGCGAAGGAAAGAGCCGAATCTTCTGTTTCTCGAATTTTCGCGATAATTTCGCGTTCAAGAGTTTAAAGGAGTCTTCGCGATCGACGAGGAGCGAATAAACGTAAACTAGGCACACTTTAACGCGCGTTAACATTTTTTTAAAGAAATTTCTCTCTCTCTCTCTCTCTTCCCCCTTTTTTTCTCTCTTTCGTTCCCTCTCTTTTCTTTTTTTTTCTTCTTCCATGTGTACGTGCTTTTCATTTCGCGTATGTACGCCGTACACTCGTAATGGAACACGTACGAGTATCTCTTTTCCTACTCTCCGCTATTGAACACGCATTCTGAGGTAAAATATATGGTACGAGTGACTCCTCCGCTCTTTTCCGTGCCGATCGCTCTAGCCGAAGGAGACATCGATGGAGGAATACGTGCACGAATAATTGATTATCTTTTATAACGCGAAAAACGGTCTCTTCTCGTAGTCTCGAACGAGTCTCGGTGGCTCGATCGTGCTTCCTCGATCGTGTTTCTCGAAGGGTTAACGCGATCGATACGAATCGAATATCGACAGAGATAAATGAAGTGAGAAGATCGTAGATATAGTAAGGTCCTTTCGAAGACCCTTTTAGGGAATTGACATTGCGACAAGGAGCGTATCCTAAATTTATCCACGCTTTCTTTTTATTCTTCTTCTTTTTTTTTTACCACTTTTCACTTAATTACGTGTAAAAACGTACGCGCACACACACATACGCGCGCACACACATGGTACTATGTGGTACGTAAGTGTAATCTGTCGTCGGTCAAAGACAACGCGTCGTATTCATATACACATACGTATTTTATGTATGCATTTATTATGTATACGTGTATCGTAATATTTAGTAAAATCGTTCAGCCTCGATCGCACGACAAAGGTCGAATACTCGCAATGTTATTCCAAGCATTCGCCCTAATCGCGGTGTCTCTTTCCTCGTGTCAGTCATAACGAAGTCGTCCTTCGAAGCGAGCAGTTCGAAATTTTTCTCGAGACGAACGGATGTATAAAAGTGTTAACGCGTGGTATACCTACACGTTACGCGCGTTCAAGGTATCACGGGACGAGCGTAATTAAAATAAAGGACAGACGCGTTTTCTCGTAGCAAGAGTAATTCTCGCGAGTTGAGAGAGTTCGGACAATTTATCGAGCGACTACGATAACGGGAATACCCGCGGCTGCCGTTGTACAACCTTCTTCTCGACCCCGTCAAAACGTTTTTCGTCATTTTTCACTCGAAACGATTTCTCATCCTTTTCTCACGGGATTCCGTCGAAAAAGTTGGCCGTGCTGAAAGTTCGAGCTCGAAGACGACGTCGTCCGTCGTCGTCGTCGTCGTCGTCGTCGTCGTCGTCCGACAAAAAAATTGGCTGGATTCTCGCGTCTCTCTTTTTACCCTTTTTTGTATTCGTGTTCTTTGTTATTTTTTTAAAGGCGGGACTTTTGGAAAATTTCGTAACTCTCGTTTGCGTTTACGAAGAGAAATAAATTTTATCGGAACTGCCGTTTTGCGAGCAGCCGTTCGATCAGCTCGCGTGTCGAGCGTGTTCCGTGTATTCGACGTTGCGTGCACGAGAGAGAAAGAGATGGCGCGTTAAGGGTGTCGACTCTTCTCGGACGAGTACGACTAGGACTTGGCCTTGTCGCTTTGTGCTTTGTCAAATCCGTCGATAAGTGTCTCGATGATGAATTTGATCGTTAGCTTGTAGATGTTCTCGACGTTCTCCGAGTAACGGTCCTCCAGAGTTCGCTCCACCGCGTCTAGGAAAGGCTTTTCGATTTTCTGAAAGCAAATTCTTCGATTTGTATTTCTTTTGTTTTTTTTTTATTTGAACAATACCACGTGCTACAACTTTGGGGGAAAAATAGAAACGAACAAAAAGTATGTGGTATAAAAGAAAACTAATATATTATAAATCTACACAAAATAAAATAACACGATTAAAATAATAAATTGTTATTTTCAGATTACAAGCAGCATAAGAAAAAGAAGGAGATAGAAAACGAGTAAACGGACATACCCAAAAATACTGGCGATCGAAGCCCGGAATTTTCGTGTGCGATGCACCAGCCTGATGGAGATACGCCAAAAACGTATCCATGTCGTCTAAACTTTTAATTCCTTCATCCAACGTCGTCATGACCGTCCTGGCGTGTTCGGCCAATTCCATGCTCGCCGATTGTTGTTCCTTCGTTTTCAAGTCCCGAAATTTCGTGAAGAGATTCAACAGCTCCGCGTTCTCTTCGAATAATCTGCAAACAGACATTTCTTTTTCTCGTTGCGTTTTTAACAAGAGACACGCATCGAACTCGAACGATCCAATTTCTCTTTCATTTTTCTATTTGTTAATAATTTCGATAACGTTAATAACCGGGTCCTTTCGTCGACGGTCGAAATTCAACGAAATATTTGGAATTTCATCGAAGCCGACGTACGAAGTGAAATTAATTTCAATTTGATTGTCAAACCGCGACGACCCCCCAAGGAATCCGAGCCGTTGATTAGACCGATTAGATTCACGCGCTTCCCATCGTTCCTGTCACTCATCGACGTTACGCGACGAATCGACGACCAACAGGTGACGAACTTCGTCACGCGTAATTTCCTCGCGACGCGTCACGAACGCATCATCGATTTTCTCGCTTCCTTCTAGTTTTCTTTCTCATTCGCGAGATAATGAATCTCGCGAAGCTTCTCCTCCGTCGATCGAGCATCGTAAATCAAATCGTACCGCTTAAAAGAAAGTTTCGATCATTTTTCCTTTGATTAACGATCGGAACTTTCGTCCCGCCGCCGCCGTAATAGAGAAGATTCATTTCGAGAAGAAAGTTTTCGCGAAACTGATCAAAAATCGTATCGTCTTATCGTTTCGAACGGCAACGCTGAAAGAAGTTCGGCGATTCTTCATCGTCTTCTTTTTCTTTTCATTAAAAACGCGATCGGTGCTGTTAATAATACGTCGATACGTCGGGCACACCTATACATCGCTTATTGATTTCCGAAGCTGTTGCTGCTGGACCAAAGAGACTCGTACATCGTTCTCTCGTGCGCGCCTGTCGCTTACACATACCTCGATCGAATTTAATTAAGTTTTCTTGAAGCTGCAGCTAATGAACTAGCCGGTGCCGTTCGATTGTACGCAAACATTTTAGTGATGGAGAAAAATTTACTTTTGCAACGAAATTATGAGTAGATACACTTGTGTGTAAACACATACACATAAATAATATATTCAGTTGTTTTTTCTTGAAAATTCTTAATTTTATTCAACGTTTCAGGATCACCACGCGAAAATCTTTCACAGACGAGTTCGCGTCTGTCCTAGACACGAATTTCTGCGCCGGAAGCTTTTACGACGAGTTCGATGAACTTTTAAATTTTCAGCTTCACTCCGCAATTTGTTCGATAACGCCGAATTAATTACATTAGCATGCATCGCTAAAGCGACTATCACGACGATAACAGCGATGCGATCAATGGTGCAAGCTCCGTGACTTCTTTCAGCGAGACGATAACGACCGGAGCTTTCCATTTCCAGTTAATTATCGAGTATATCGATAGCCGCGGTTCAAAAATCTCGACTCTCGAAATTTGGAAATTCGATCGAAGATTACACCGTCCCCGAGTAAGGAGGATATTTTAATGTCCGTTAATATTACCCGTTTGTTATAAAAATATCAATAAAACGGGGAGAGTAGACTCGTATTTAGTTCTCTTGAAGTCAAGATGGCAGGTCGACGACGGCAAACCGGCCAGGCAGCCTGGATTTAATATCGAACGAGTAGACGAGACGAGACGAATGGAAATAACGAATGAAACGAGTCGAAATTACTGCACTAATTGCGCGTAAGCGTGACTGCGAGTGGAGAGTTTGCGGAAGCGTTACCCTTCCACTTTCAATTATCCTCGCTCTAGCAGGAAAGTAGAAGGAATTAGAAGTGTCACGACTCGTTCTCTACCTCCCATAACTCCATCCACTCGTTCTCCCTCTCCGTCTATTTATCCCTCTCTAGAAATCCCTTCAAACTTCGCGAGACCTTTCGGACGCGCGGCTTCGGTAAATCCCGTGATCAATGCAGACCTCGTAATACCGTACGACCGGAGCGAGCCTCGCAAGATTTCGGTGCAATTAGCGTAATCCGAGTTCGAGTTTAAACCGAGTAACTGTCGTCGTCGTCGTCGTCGTCGACGAGAACGAGAAAGAGAGAGCGAGAGAGAGAGAGAGAAAGATAGAGAGCTAGAGGAGTCAAATGGGGATCAAGTAGAAAATTACGTTCTGTGAGATGAGCAAAAAATTTAGCGAGTTTAATCTCGCGAACTTCATCTCGACTTAATCTTAATCGTCTAATGGAAGAAACGCGTTCGTCAAAATGTATTTTTAAATAATCCGTTCTTCGATACAATACAGACTCACTTTTCGATCGTAATCGACGTATATCTATAACTTAAATTTGGTATCGACCCTATTCCGATTTCCAGCATATCTCGTTAAAATTTTCGAGTTGGAAGGTTTGCCGGTCGAGACGTCCGTCGGTCGAAACGGTTTCATTTTCTCTTTGAAACGAGCGAGGCAACTCGGGCTCGTATTCACGCTGCGAATCGTTCAGAGCACACCCTTGTGGAGTAGTCTCTCGTAGCCGGTGCTCCGGTTACGTGGGGATATTCAGAGTGCGCCGATACCAGAAAGTCTATTGTTCGTCCAGTGCGAATGATAGAGAAAGAGAGAGAGAGAGAGAGAGAGAGAGAGAGAGGGAAGCAGGAAGAGAAATAAAAAAGAGAGAGTGCCGAGGTCGAGAGAGACAAAACGAGATGCGTGCACGTGACGGAAAAAGAAGACGATGAAACGACGAGTCGAAACGTTCCCCTGAATGTTGAAGAGTACGCTCGAAGAGTTGCGTCTCCCTAGCTGGCTCCTACGTGCCGTATTGCTCGTCGATCTTCTTTCATCGTCGATGGGAGAAAATAATGGCGAACGGGACCAGGGGAAATGATATCGAGAGATTAGAGGGAGACCTACAAATCCTTGACTCGTGTCGTTTTATCGGCTTATCGAGTTATCCCGTTTACGGAGCGTTGCGACGTCTCTTCGACGTTTGGATGCTGCCTGGACCAGTTCGATCGAGATCGAGAAAGAAAATCGAGCGAAAGAAAGACAAGGAGTGTTTTGGAGTATCGAGAACCGAAGAGAGGGAGAGAGAGAGAGAGAGGAAGAGAGAAGATGGACGGGAAAAGATCTCAGCGAGGATTTTTATTTTGCAACGAACGTCAGTCTCGCGTGCGAGGCAAGTGCGACGTTTGTGCAGTGAACCCGGCCTCGTTCCTAGCTCGCTATTACTCCTGCGCTATCGAAAATCGTTACGCACTTTCGACAACGTATGTGTGTGTGTATGTGAGAGAATGAGAGAGAGAGAGAGAGAGATGTGGAAAAACACGTACGAAAAAGCATATTTTTCAAATATTTTCATAATCGCAACCCATCGAGCGAAATTTGTATCTTCCACTTTGATCGTTTTTAAAACAGCATCCTTTGACGTAACGTTAAAAATAAAAGAAACGGATACGAAACGACGAAAGAATATCGAAAGACAGATTCGAAAGTGTATATTTAAAAAAATAGTTTCCACAGAATTTAATATCCCGATATTTAAACGAATAAAAGAAAGCAATAATGCAATAAAAGAATCTCGAATCTTTCGAATCGATTCTCTGTAATCGTTTTCGCGAAAAGTAATCCTTAATTGGACGTTAAATGGAACGTTAAACCTCATCTAGTGTTTACAAGAAAGAAACAAGGGTGTGTGCGCCGTGCGGCGGGGAATTTGAATCGCAAAGTATGTCGGCACGCTTCGTTTGATTTCACGAGACGATATCGAACGTACATATACGTTCTCTCGTGTGTATACGTTACGTTACGTTACGTAGCTACGTCGAACACGTACGCTACACACGTAAAGCTTTACTCGGCTCTCCGCACGAATAACCAATTCAATTATGGACGCGAAACGAGCGCGCGCGCGAGCGAGCCAAAGTAGGCACGTAGGATTAAGTTGAAGCGATATATCGCGGCTACTAAAAGCTGCTTCTAGAACGCTACGGGAGTAAAGTTCAAGAGGCTCTCCTTGGAAAATCATTTTCACGCGTCTAAACGCTTCGAACGAAGACATCTGTATCTCCCGTTTAACCCTTTCTGAAGTTTAAGCTGCGGAAGAAGTTGAAGAGGTAAACAAATTCAGAAATTAATTAAAGTTGGATTTGAGATAATTGCAACGAGTTTTTTGATAAATTACCATTAGTATCGAGTACCAGAGTATAAGGTGATAGTTGGATTTAAATAATTCAAATAAATCTTTGACAAATTTTTATTGGCATCAGTAATTACAATTTTTTTTTTAATTAGTAAATTCAAGTATGTTAATATATTATCGTGCGGTAAGTACTATTTTTGATAGATGGATCTGTACAGTACAGTTATATATCGATGGCAGTGGTGGTTAAAGGGAAATGCTATTTCGTACATCTCCTCTCTTTTCTTTTTATCTTCACGTAAAATCTATCGAAGACTCGAAGCTAAAAAGAAACCCTTTCGAGAGATGGCTGAACGAATTTCCGACGAATGCGTCGCTTGTCCCCGATGCTCTCGTTTGCCAAACGATAAAGCAACTTCTTGGATGAGAAATAGAGATAGAGAGAAAGAGAAAGAGGGGAAGAGAGAGAGAGAGAGAGAGAGAGAGAGAGAAAGAGAGATAAAGGGCATCATCTGCGCTGTTTGCAAGTAGATAAGCAGGGTGGATCGGTGAATAATCCAACCCCTCTTTCAGGGTTGTGTTTGACGTTGATGGCGGCCTTGAAGAGCCTAAACGCTCAGCTAATCACGTAATGGCGCGTGACGCGAAGAAACATGGCTTGTTCTATCTTGGAAAATATATGTGCTGCCGAAGTATAGAAAGAGAGAAAAAGAGAAAGAGAGAAAGAGAGAGAGAGAGAGAGAGTGACAGAGAATTGCTAACGCCAGAGCTAACCTGACACGGGGGGATTGATTTTCGAGATTTTTCAACGAGCTTCGAGAAGAGCGTGCTCGCTGATGCCGAAGGCAGAATAGAGATTTTGCGTCATCGGTGATAACGTTGTCCGTTATCGTTCCCGGCGATGTATAACGTCTAGGGGAAACTTTTATCGTGTTTTTCATATCGTCCGTATAAACAGATTCAGAGCCATCAACGAACGATCAATATCAACCAATGGCTATAACGTAATACTCGAATGTGTACCGTTTCTGTTATACTGTAATATAATTCTTTATACCCATTGTATCGTATGTACATTTAGTGTGTCGTCGATTGAACGAGGTGTCGGAGAATCAACAAGTTTTTTTTTCTGATCTTTAGTATAGAAGATCTCTTCGATCTCTTCGACTCTTCGTTACCACGCTGCTGTTACCGACATTACAGATCGAGCGGTGAACGTGTATCTATCGAACAGCACGTATGTAAGTATAGATCATTTATATTTTTATATCGTAAAATGTGCTTCATCGTTCGAGTGTTCTCCCATTGAAAAGCAAAAGAAAGAAAAAAAAAACGAAAAAAGAGACAAACCTTATGAACATGTAGACACCGGTTGGTTCCAGAGCTCTTCCTACGGCTCTCCAGCTGGCCATAACCGTAAATTTCTGCCTGGCCGTGAGTGGAAGCCTTGGGTCCGTTGCAGTTTGAGGTGGTGGATGCGAGCCCTCGTGAGCGCTTTGATTCCGCGACTTCGCGGCTGCAAGTTTGCTCAGTTCGCAGCCCATCTTGAAAATTCGACGAGCTAACACGTTTTTTAATTTCCGAGCCTTTATTTTCTCTTCGCGAAGACACGCGACGGGATCGAGATCTCTGGCAGGCTCTTCGAAGATTTTCTCGAAACTAGAGTTTCAAAATGGCGATCGAGGGAATCTCCCAGAGGAGATTTTCGATCGTGAACGCACACTCGTCTGGTTTCGTTCAATCGAACGCATATTCTGAGATTTTATACGTTCGTTTTTGATAAAACAATTTTTCTTGAAATTTTTGGAGGATTTAATAAAATATCTAAAATGTCTCGATCACTCGTTAGCTATCGCGTATCGATCGAGTACGAGATCGGTTCGAAAAATTGTATTCTGTAGCTTTTTCCAATTCGCCATCGACGATGGATCGGTCGATCACCGAAACGCGCGAACGATCATCGTTCTACCAGAGAGACGTCCTCTCCTCGTTGACACGCACGCGCGATCGAGATCTACTTGACCCTATTTTACATATAAACACGTGCTTAAAATCGCGACACCGGTCGAACCACTGGATCGTCACTAAGTCTCTGCTGCTTCCATCACAAAGCCAGCTTTTTACCTCTTTCCGAACAAAGAAAACTAAAGAACAGGCCCGTCCGATTTGATCCGTTCAAAGGGTGAACTTGATGTTCTCTGGAAGGTCCAAAGCGAGTCACTGGTGATGAGAGTCGAGCAAGGAAGAAGCTCGTCATTTAGTATACATCCCTGATATTCATCACGAGCGAGAGTAACGTGGCTAAAAAATCGCGATCGTGGACGTACGTGTGCTGACAGTTCGAGTATTAACAGGACGATGATTTTAACAACAAAAAAATGATAGCCGATGGAGAAATTTCTCACGGGTGAGTATATTTATCGAAAGACGATTTTT
>JAIFRP010004521.1:1124366-1135936 GCA_032403825.1 Odynerus spinipes
CTCTCTCTCTCTCTCTTTCTCGCGCTCAGGAAATCGTTTCACGGTGTCGTACATATACATATGTATGTGTACTACTCGAAGAAGTCTGCTCCTGCCGCAGCCTCCGCTAAGAAAACGTTCGTAAACACGCTCGGGTGAAGCGACAAGAAAATGCGAGCAGAAACGAAGAAACGAAGTCGATTATTGTTCTCGATGATCATCGAACCCGATCATCCGTTCGACTCTATTTAGTTCCTAATAAATTCTATTTTTATTTCTATAGCGAGTTCACATCGTTTAATACGAATTCATTCGCGCGAGAACACGTTCGTTAAAATTAGCGAGCCGACCAGCTTCGTTATTTATTCGATCGATTTATAAGATTTGTTTAATTTACTATCCGCATTTAAATAACACGATTTGCATTCGTTCTAGTCGATTGTATAATTCTCGTAATTATAGAACAGGTAATATTGACACGACTAATCTAAATATATACTAAATATATGAATAGAATTAAAGTCGAGGAAGGAATGAATGAACGCGCGAAAGTTTGAGGGATTAACGTGTATAGAGAAGTATCTACCGGTTACCTCCACCGCGAGTACGCTAACATTACGATCGGAAAACTGGACCGATCTTGTTTCGATTTTTCTCTCCGGGAGATGGGACGGGAATAGAAACCTGTTTCGAGGAAGAGAGTGAAATAAAGAGGAGAAAAAATGTCGATCCTTTGACAAGCTCATCTGGAAATTTTGCATACAGGACAATGCACCGTGTGGAGAGTATGGAGAGGATATTTTTTAATTATTTCCTTTGACCGTGCGCATTGAAAAAAAAATTGGTTTGGTATAGATACGCGTTTTATATTCTTGTTAATGAAATTCGATGGGTGTCCTAAATTATCGCGTAAGTTATTACAAAATACGAATAATTGTTAACAAATGTCGATTGTTGAGAAAAAACTGAAGTAAAGTCACGACAGCTGTATAATTTCGAACGCGAGCGCTTAAGAAACTTTGTTGACGTATAGAAAAACGTTAACTTTGGATTTACGGTATTAACCTAAACCCGCTAGTCACTCTAACGTTTCTATTCTTTCATCGCTATCCCGACGACACTCTTCGATGACACATCGAACGCTCTCGATCCATATTCCATCTGTTACGTCCCGCTGCATCCTCGCTCGCGCAAACTCGGTCACGGTTGAACGCGAATCGACGGAGCTTATGACGGCGGGATTTTAGTCGAATTTATGACACCGATTGAAAATAGGATATTTGAGCGTACGACCAAGGAAAAGGAAGAAACACGGTAAGAGAGAGACAGAGAATCGTCGTAGAAACATAGACGAGAATTCCATAAAGTAAAATAAAATTAAAAAAAAAAAGGAAAAATTAACGTAGGACAAAATTTCACGTTTTCATTCACTGCTCATATTTTTGGCGACAAAACGGCGCATTTATTTATAGATGACATCATTTAGGAACGCATAAACGATTTCGAAGCCCGTTTTCTCTTTTCCTCTGTCGCCCGTGTGTGCGCTCAGAGCCGATTAATGAGCATGAAAATATCACGGTAGGAGTTTGAAAATTTCATATCGACTTAAAAGGGGTTTATTTACGCGACAGCTTTTAACGGTGCATTTCATTCGATTTCCGTGTCACGCTTCGTTCCGTCCTCCCCCTCCTCCTCCTCCTCCTACGCGTAGGATCGTAGCGCGGCTGTAATTTCGATCAAAAGTAGGTAGGCTAGATGGTTCGACGTAAACTAGCTTAAACGACGTCTCAGAACGAGATCCCTTAAAATAGATTTTTTAACGATTTCCACTACGATATTAATAACAACGAGTCCTTATTTATAGCATAGCCGCATTATTTTCCAATTGGCCGAACTTTATATGCCTCGCAATAACCTTCTAAATCGTGACGCTTTTAAATTAAAAAAAAAAGAAGAAGAGAGTCGAGATAAAAGTAAAGGAGGAAAAAAAATGTGATAAAAAGCGAGGCTTTATGGTGCACGCCATTGAAAGCCATTTTAAAAGCGGTCGCGTTCGGGCGCGTGTATTAACTTTTCTGTACGCCGTCCAAAGGATTCATTCTCACGGCGTCTTGATGCGCGAAAGAAACGAAGGACGCGAGTATGTCGATAGCGTAGAATGAAAACCCTCGGTGAAACTAGTTGTTCGGCAAAAACTAGACGCTATTCAAAGGCCGTTTGTAGCGCACGAGAAAAAGAAAGACGGGAGGAGAGACCTGCGAGAGAGAAAGAGAGATAGAAAAAGAGAGAGAGAGAGAGAGAGAGAGAGAAGAGTGGTACACGTTGGGAAGCAAGGGGGACGGATCGCGGCGCGTCGGCGAAATAGGAAGAAAATAAAACGGAAGTGAGATGAAGAAGCGCCGGCAATGAACTACTCGACGCGTCCATTCGAACCGATTTCGAGAGCCATCGAGAGCCATCGTCGTCCTTTATCCTTTATCCCTTTTGTTTCTTCGAGTTAGCACCACTAATATGAACTTCACCTATGTTCAATTTAACGTGCTTGGAATTCTTCGCGTCATTCATTTTATAACCGAGACGACGTACGGTTACCTGTACTGGAATTTGTCCTGAAAAAGGACGAGCAAAGTACTTTGAGATAGAAACTTGTACGTCTCTTTAAATTAAATGATTTTTTTAATTTTTTGAACTCGGACCCTCGAAATTATAATTTTCTTATATCTTATCATTTTATAATAATAATCTTATAATTTTGTTAAATATCGTATACCAGACTTCCATTATACAAGAGTCTCCTACTCTATAATAAATATTTCTACAAGATATACAACCTAACTCCACCTTCTTCTCCCTCTCCCTATACATTACTCTTACTCTTAAACGTACCGTCCTCTCTGATTATTACTTTCATCGTACATACATACCTACATCGTTTCGCGGTTTACGAAAGTGAAACTACCAAATGGCAATGAGGGATATTAAAAAGCCGTCAACACCGCCGACTCCCGGCGTTAACTTATCGAACGATCTTACGAGCCAGCGGTCCTTTGCGAAGCTGGTCGCGCGATACTCGTCGTCGAAGCTCGCGCGAAAGTGTTTTCCTTCTGACCGCAGGACAGTGTTACACGCGCATTACTTACCGCAAGAAGCGTAGAAACACGCGGGTAGATACCGTGTCTCCGATCTTGACCACCGAACCGATCAACATTTTTATTTATCGCTCGCGATATAACGCTCGTATCGTAAGTATAGATTTTTATTAGCAATTAAGTACTTATATTATTATTATTATTATTATTATTACCAATTTATGTACTCGTAATAACGTGTACCTACTATACATATTTCGTATCGAACGTAGTGTCAAAAATTGAACAGGCGATCGTAGACATCTATCGAAATCGTGAGAAACCACGTCCCAGTGGTCCCTTTTTAAAATTACGCTAGCTATTCTCGGTGTTAAGAGACGAGGCAATGCGATGAATTTACCATGATCAAGAAAAAAAATTGGCTATTCAGGTGCCGGTCAGAATCGAACAACGTCACGCGTGAGTCGAAGGAGAAAGCTTAGTTCACACCGAAAGTTTCTCTCTCTCTCTCTCTCTCTCACTCTCTCACACGCTGCCGTTTTCATTCTCCGTCCTTATACACGACTGACATTGGTGAACACCGCGTTTACGACTGTGGATACACACACTTCCATATACCCGTTCAGTATGTCAAGTTACACACGGCAGAGAGTAATATAATCGTGTCTGCAGAAGCGCGAACCCGAGGAACGAGACAACGTGGAAGCTGGACGTTGTACAATGTTGCGGTTTGGAACCGCGTGATTATTTAATGAGGAGTAACCGAAATACGAAGCACGGTGGTCGACGTTTTACGAATACCCCGTCGCGTCTCACCGTTCGGGTGCCTTGTTTTCTTTATTTCACACACGACACGACAGAAACGCCTCTTGGTAGCGCTCGGGAGGATGATGGTAATAATAATAATAAAAAAGGAAAAGGGGTACGGGTAAATTTAAGCGGACGTTTGAGATTTTATCGAAAGTAGAGGCGGTTTTTAAAAAAAAATGTATTTCGAGTTTAAATTAGTCGAGGTTGCACGAAACTCGTCGAAGCAATTTTGTAAGCTCAGTTAATAATTTGTATGTCCCTTCGTGTACCTACGTTGTCGCGTATCCACGTTTCTTGTTTTTCGTACGGCTGCCCGTTAAGTTTCCATACCGGTATATTTGGGTGGGAGTATCGTAAGTACCGGTTTATCTTCTACTTTATATTCAATGATTAATCCTTTCGCTCGTACTACTCGTGTGCTTTCCTTTTTCATTGTAAGTACAACACGTCCGTATATCCGTCGATAATCTTTCCGGTATTCCCGATGAAGTAATAAAATTCGAGTCTCACGGTTCATCGGAACGAGAGCATCCGTTTTCAACGTGTACGAATACGCTAACGAAGATAATACGTAAGGAGAATGTAACAAATTACACACGCACTGTAGATAAATTAAAATAAGAAGATTATTTGCTACATTTTCTTTGCATTATTAAAATGGAAATAAATAAAATTCGTTTCAACGGATTTAACCGAGAGAGGAATCGTAAAGTTGGCCAGAAAATTCAACGAATCGTCGGACGACTATTACACAAAAAAGTTCTTCGAATATCGTCCGATCTTTTATCGCCGGGCAAAAAGAAAATAAATAGCCGAAGTCGCATAAATCGCTGTTCCATTTCGTTTATCGATTCGCTCCTTGTAAACTTATCAGAGCGAGCTCGTCCTCCGGTTTTACATTTTACCTACATAGGTGCTACGTACGTTGTCACGAAATGTACGCGTGAGTTACTTAACCGGTTCGGTAACACGCGTCAAAATGCAAAAATGCAATGGAAATAAACGAAGAAATAAGTATGCTCGCCTACGGGAGAATCTTTCAGGCCGATACTATCGTCCTTGCTTCTCGTCCTGTTCTATGTCCGCTTTCCTTCCCTTCTTTCTTTTTTATTTAAACTAAACAATTTTTAATCTAGGAGTCCACTAGCCAATTTGAATCGTGCAAATATTTCCTTGTTACTTTAGCAACTAAAAAAAAAAATACTACAGGTCAATAATTGTGTAGTCCAAAAATTGCCACTGCTCGCAATTAAAAAATTATTTTCAAGTTACTTTGTCTAATGAATGCAGTGTCATATAACGACGTGAACTTGTTGAAATAATTACACGGCTCAAATTTCCTACCGAGCTACTAGTCTTACGATCGGAACGCGACCGAATTACGCCGACATGAAAAAAAAAGACACATTGAATTCCACTTTCGAATTCCATCGCGAACATCGCGGTTCGATGTCAAGTTCAGTCCCGACTTTATCGAAGAGACGAGAGTTCCTCCTTTCCTTTCTCCGTTTTAAGAAGTCGTCCTGATCGTGCGCGCGATCTCCCATCGCACGTTCGCGTCGTGTATTGTGAATGGCCAACGTCGAAGCCTCGGCAACGATATTAACGTAGTAACTTCTCTCTTTCTCTCGTTCGATATACACAAGAAGGTTTCTAACGAGCGAACGTCGTTCGATCGATAATATCCCGATCGACTTCGATCGCGCCCCGTCGTCTATTCCTTACGATCGGAACAGGATCCGACGACGACCTGGCCTTTTACGGAAGCGTGGAACGAATTACCCGTGGAGACGAGTTAGCTACTACCCTCGACCGTACTATGAAAATATGTTAGTTGAATGTAGCGAGAAATTGCTCTCGTTAAATATATTTGCTTTAATTTAAATAATGCGATAGTAATTTGATTATCGATGTTCTCTAGGTTAATAGAATTCTTTATTCAATTAAATGTGTTATTTAACAACCGATTAGCCATCGGTAAGATTTTTTTTAGTAACACGCGATACTCTTATACATAACTTCACAAGTTTTTTTTTTTTTTTTTAACGTGACCACGCGTACGGTTTTCTTCTTTCTTCCGGTTCGCGTTCTCACGAGCGAATCGATCTCGTCCAGCTGATCGAGTCACGCCCGCGAAATACGATTTTTATCTCTCGCTCGGAGAGGAAGAAGAAAGATCGCGACGATAAAGCGAAGCAAAAGTCGAAATGGTGTAAGATGAGAGGGCGAAAGGGCGGAGAAGAAAAACTGACCGTTCGATGTCCGAAGCGGAATAATATTTACCGAGCGAGAGGAAAACACTGACGATGACTACCACCACGATGGTGGGACGGAAAATGTGAAAGAGTCCGAGGGAAACGAAGTGAAATTTATTCAAGGACTAGGAAACAGGAAGGACAAGATTTAGGACGTTTCCATCCTGTGACAAGCTCCTTCCTCGGGCCGAAACGACAAATGGAAAGAAAGGGGGAGTCGAGTGCGAGGGAGACGAAAAAACGGAAGACGGACTACGTCCACTCTTTCGGAGGGTTCCTTCGAACACGAGACAAGATAGAAGGAGAGAGAGAGAGAGAGAGACGGAAAAGGGAAGATGACGCACGCGAGGCGCGTGTCCGTGAGAAAGTACGTTGAAATACGTACCTACTTGGTCGAGAGAGAGAGAGAGAGAGAGAGACAAAAAGAAAAAAAAAGAGAAAGAGTGGGACAACTTCTAACGCGATCCACATATGTATATACAGACCCATTGGTCGAACGTAGAAGACTGTAAACGCTAGAACCACTCGGAAGGTAGAACCGTTTAAGCGATTCAACCATGCGTGATTCCTCTCCTTTGCGCGTGTACCTACTCGCGCGCGCGCGAGCGTGTTACACAGGTGAATCGCGAAAGGGAGAGAAAGATAGAGAGAAAGAGAGAAAGGTGGAAGGGAGGGTGAAGAGCGAAACTAGTCTCCTCTGGAAAAGAAGACAAGATTACAGGAGAAAATAGGAAAAGAGCAAGGGATCCTCGCTGCAGGCCTGGATGTCTTCCACTTTTCTTCATCTCTTTTTCTCTTTCTCGCTCATTTTCTCAAAGAGAACGTTGCCCTTCGTTAATGGCCACCCTAGGGTTTTATGTACCATTGTTCACCGATATCGGACAGCATTGTTACCGTGTCTCGAGTCCTTCCTGATCGAATTTGCACGCAAGACGATCGGCCGAGTGCCGAAGAAACAAAGTGTGTCTTATCTGATTAAACATTCTATTTAGGAGAAAAAATTCTCTGTTTGACTCCGTTAGAAAAATTAATACCATACTACATACTACTCAAATAGAAATAGAAATTAGAAACGTGTATTTGCTAATTAATTGCCTATAACAGAAAACACGTGCACCATTGATCTTCCGGAGCAAAACAAAAAAATTGCTACGCTCGACGAGATTGCATCGAAGATAATCTCGGAGAGACACGATTGATCGTTTTCACCGTATCTCGAGACTGTTCGAATCACGAGGAAAACGCACAACAGAAAGTAGACGCACGACGTTTAGAAGAAGTTTCGATCGGTTTTCTTTCTTGAGAAGGGAGATCAGGAAAGTGGAGTACGCGAGATGGCACACGTTCTCATCATTCTCTTCGTCTCTCTCTCTCTCTCTCTCTCTCTCTTTCTCTCTCTCTGTTTCACTCCGAGAAAGATCACGTAGTATATACCTTCTTCTTGCTGTACCACAAGATCTATCGAGGATCGAGAGATCGTCTGGCCGGTGACAGTAGCGGCAGCTTGATATTCGTCCGACGCGCGCCACGGAGTCCGGCTGAGTATGGACTTGGAATAAATTATCTCGGCGTCTGAGTCTTCTCTCTCTCTCTCTCTCTCTCTTCCCGCATCTCTTTCCTCTCTTTCTCTTTCACGACGAGTCTCCTTTCTTTCTCCTCTATGTCCATCTTCCTCCCACCCCTTCGATCCCCCTCTCCTTCACTCTTCCCCTCTCTCTCTCTTTCTTTCTTTCTCTTTCCTCGACCCGATCATTCTCCCTCCGCGTAGCTCGTAATGATTCCTCGCGGCGTGGTGGGACGATACCGGAAGTGAAGTCAGAATGGCGGAACCAGACGTTCACTCAATGGAAAGTTAGACTTCTTTCAGTACACTCGAGAGACGAGGGGCACACGCTCTTCGAGGTGGAGTGTTGCTTCGGTTTTAGGAAACGACAAAAAAAAAGGATCTTCCACGATTTACGCTCGTGGTTATCCAACGCGTCGTGGTCTTCTTTTTTTTGGAGAAAAGAACGAACGCGGAGAAGCGAGAGGCGGGAAACTCCTCGCGTGCTCGAGTGCTCGTAACCAAGTGCGAAGAATCCGTTTATTGGAGCGAGGGTGAGAGTGGGAGGTGGAAGAAGAAGAGGAGAGTACCGTGCGTTTATGAAACCACCCTTCAGACATGGTCAGCCAACACGCGATGGCCACTACCGTTCGCAAAGTAAAGCAGGAGAATCGTCTTAGGCGACAGAATCAGAATCAAGGTACACACGCGTGTAAGCGCGCGCGCGAACCTTCGCGGTGCTTCGTAATTCGTTTTTTTCGTTATTCGTTGAGAAATTATGTTCGATGCTCGGGTAACACGCGACAGTGAACGTTTCTCGTGTGCGTTTAAAGGGAAAGAAATCAAAGTCGATGTATGTAATCGCGAGACGCGAACGAATGCGAGGTATACTTTCGAAAGCACCGAAGCGAACGAACGAAGGAACGTTTTACGAACGACGGATTCTCGAGTAAAACGACAGAATCTTTTCGAAATCGACGGTGTACGTTCCAGTGAAAATAAAGCGATCGGATTTTAGCCTCGCCGACAATGACCCTTTTCATTTTTGCGAGCGACAATCGAATCGATCTCGATGTACGTGCATGTAACTACGTACGTCGATAATCCGATCATGATATTCGAGAGAAATTTTTCACGATGGACCCGCTCGATTCTATCGTTCTCGTGACGTCAAACGAATCCCTTCGTGGTTGAAAATTCGCTTAAAATTCTGTAAAAAACATTTCTCCCTCGGGACGAGACGAGAATCGCAGCCCGTGCGTATTTGAATTTTCGCACGAAGGTACGCTACCCACGGGGAATTAAAAAGACTCTTGTTTTTTCGTCGTTGCAGATGAAGAGGGCCCTTACAAGGCAATACCACCACCGAAACCGGTGCCGAACAATCAAAAGAAGCAGAACGGGCAGCAGTGGGACGATCGGCTACAAGCGGTAGCCGTCGTAAATCCGCAGCCGGTGACTTCCGGTACGGAGAGGGACGTCGTACGCGAGGACCCAGACGAAATTCGTAATTCCGGGCAAATACCGTTTGCTCCGGAGTACAGGATGCCACCGTTGTACGGAGAGGAACAGGGCTCGAGTCAGGCTCAACAGGCGGCCAGTCTGCAGACTCACAGTAGCAAGTTTCCGGTAGGTACACGAGAATAGATCGAATTTGTATAGTAATCGAGATTGGATCGCGGATGGAAAATTTTTTTAAAGCTATCGTGTATGTTTAAAATAAAGGTCTCGAACGTTTTGTGAAAATAATATTTTCGAATTTATATTCGGCTTTACATTTTGCTCGATCTCATCGGGATAATCTACATATTCATACGGACGATAATAATATTGACTTTATGCACCGATATTGTTGCAACGTTCTGATAACGTTATTACGTACATCGTACTCTCGTTACCCAATTTTAAATAAAAAATAATAAACGCGGAGCTATATATATATTTATATATTTCGAAGTACTTTTTATCTCGATTTAATAGCTCGCGAGCTATCAGCCTACGCTCCCACGATGGTAATAACAAAGAATGACAAATTTGATACAGCAAACGATCTCTTTCACGCTAAAGGCTATATTATCAAAGCCGGTAGGCAAGACGGTAAAGCGTAAAGACGATCTCCGGTGTTTCGCGAAGGAAAGACGCTGGAAAAAAAAGAAAACGCGAGCGAACGTTAAGAATAACGTAGGTGGTGGTACACGTCATGGATGGCGCGGTAAGTTAATTAACGAGGGACTCGCTACATTTATTCCACATGCTTGAGGATTGCGCGTGTGCATCTAGACGATGCACTCTAAGTTAACCGTATTCGTATCTTTAGTTTCTACGATCCTTTATTTCCTTGTTTTTTTATTCCGTCCAGCTCACTCGGGCGCGTGTCACTGAATATTACGCCCAAGCTTGATAACAACGGCTTAAATTATCAGGACGATATCATAATTTGCTTTTGCTTAGTCCGTAAGATCGGAATCGTGATATACACGATGTTTTCTTACCTGGTCCATTTAATTATGTAAGATATACTTGAAAAAAATGCAAAGTTCTCAAAACCCCTCTCCTACGTGTCATGAGAGAGATAAAAACGATTGGATGCACGGAAATAAAAAAAAAAATCGTGATTTTTATACGGATTGTACGAAGACGTTCGAATATTTTTGGAGAGAAGAATCCATCGGACGAAAGGAAACGAAAGAAAATGGAGAGTACATTCCACGAGCGTGTATTTGCATCAGCGGATATTTCAAGAGAACGAGACAGAATGAGTGAGTGCAAGAGAGAAAGAGAGAAAGAGAGAAAAAGAGAGAGGGATCGTTTCTCTTGTATGCTCCTTCGAGCAAAGGGGATGCAGTGCCTACTCGCTCGGTGAATGGCATCGCGTACGGCCCGTCTCGCTTGCAAACTTTTGTCTGGACACGAGGTAAGAGAAAAATATAGGCGCGTAGGAAAGACGCGCGAGGCGTGTACAGCGTATTCGAGAGTGGCAGCCTTCTACTCGCATCACCTACGGAAAACTTCTATGCCGTTGTATTCTTTTTGCAAGACTACGTCGCCGGTGGCTGCTACTCGCACGGGCAAACCTTTTCGGAGAAATTCTCCGAGACGATGACGTATGTATGCAAGAACGATGAAAAAAGGAGGAGGAGGAGGAGGAGGAGGAAAGGAAGGAATGGAAGGGTACAAACGCGAGGAATTCGATTTTGCGTGGGCGATGGGTTTCGAAGAAAATCCCACCTCGATTTCTAAGAAACCAGGAAGAAAGCCAAGCTCCACGTGTAATTAATTTTAATTAAATCGTACCGTTCGTCGTTTCGACGCTCCGATTTCGATTTCCCGTAACAGTCCGACAGTTAGAAAAACTCGAGCGCGCGATTATGATTTCTCGCTCGAGCTACTTTATTCCTACCCGTTGCGAGGAAACACAATGCGTCATTGTTATTACGTTTGCGCGTTTATTAGCGCGGCTTTTATGCGAGATCTATCGTGTTTTCTAGCGTCAACTAGTGCGTGACACGTTTCTATTCGATCGAGTCGATAGATAAACGAGCGAACCCTCGACGATGATCTCGTCGACGTTGCGCAAAGGATCGACGATAAAAGGTAAAGAAGAAAAACAAAAAAAAACAAACAAAAAAAAATACGTATCGACGCCGAGCGAGTCTCCTCGCGAGACGGAGAACTTTAAATTCCGGAGTCCGCTCGCGTCGGCGCTCGATCGGCTTACGAATTTCGTGATTCCGCCGGAGGTTGGGCCCGTGAAGTCTCTTAAACGACGACATGTGCCAGAGCGCGATGCCATAAATCGATGAGCTGATCACCCGTCGTCCCCTCCGTACCCTTTAAAGACCCTAATTGCGAATTTATATCCGTGCGCCCGCCGATCGAACGGATTTCGCGCGA
>JAIFRP010004521.1:1149296-1160295 GCA_032403825.1 Odynerus spinipes
GAGAGAGGGAGAGAGAGAGAGAGAGAGAGAGAGAGGACGCATTAAGGAGGGAAGATAATTTTGTTTACCACGCGTATCG
This sequence comes from Odynerus spinipes, assembly GCA_032403825.1. Classification (NCBI taxonomy): domain Eukaryota; kingdom Metazoa; phylum Arthropoda; class Insecta; order Hymenoptera; family Vespidae; genus Odynerus; species Odynerus spinipes. Next base: position 1,149,376 of record JAIFRP010004521.1, read on the forward strand.
ATCAACTACGAGCGCTGTACGTCCTGTAGATATATACGCATACTGTGAGTTCAAGAATAGATCGTTTCGGTCAATGGCGAGGAATCGCGAGAAGATAACGAATCTTTTTTTTTTAAATCCCTCTCGGCCGAGAAGGAGATAAACGGAGACCGAGCGAAGTCGCGGCGAATTACGTTGCCTTTTCTAGGTCACGCGCGTTAGTGCTCTATTAGCGTGAGAATAAATGCGTTTCGAGGAAATCTCTCGACTCGAGCGACGATACGAAGGCAATCTCGAGAAAATGTCGGATCCTCGACGAGCATCGAGAAGATCAACGCGATATTGTTGAGACACTCGCCGTTGCGTTGAATTTCTCCAAGTAAAAGAAGAAGAAGAAGAAGAAGAGAAAAGTAAATGGATTAAACGACAAAAGCGTCGAGTTCGAGTTTCGTCGTTCGCGTTCGTTATCTTAGGACGCTTTTGTGACGAAGGATGCTGTCGATAAGGAAATCAAAAGCCGTCCTAGTTCCAGAAGACGGAGGAACGAATCTTATCGATTCAAAGATTTTCTGTACATATTATTATCACTTTTTGCGAGTTCTCTTTCTCTTTCTCTCGTCATTCACGAATCAATAGCACGGTAAATGAAATTTATAATTCGATTTATATTAGATACTTGCGTACCTACATAAAACGCCCACGTACTTTATAACTCAGTATATAATAATGCGAATGATAGGAAATTAACGATAAGAGCTCGATAAAAGGAAAGGATCGAAACTTTGATAAAGCTCGACGTCCAGAGGAAACGTATAGGTATACACGTGTGTATAGATACATTCATGCATATATACATGGATACATACGAGTTCCACTTTTGGTTCGCCATAAAGGAGAGCACGAAGAAGCAAGTAAGTAGTAAGTCCGATATAGCTTCCTTACGAGTAAAGATACTATCTCAATTGACCTATGGCCTCGTCTCCCTTCCTTCGTCTACTCTTCTCTCTCTCTCCCTCCCTCTCTCTCTCTCTCTCTTTCTCTCTCTCTGCATCTCGATCGTTATCCGCCTTCCGAAGCGACCCTCGACGAAGCTTTTCTTTCACTCGCCTCTGTACCGTAGACCGAAGATGAACAGAAACAGTGAACTCGTCTTCGTCGGACTGCTCCTGGCCTTGTCGTCGTTCGCGTGCTACGCGGAAGTCGTGAATTTTCGCGAGTGCCCCAAACCAACCCGTGAGTGTTCCAAATCTAATTCGAATCCACTTCGAATTCCCATCTTCTTCTTGGGAATCGAAACGAGCTTGCAAAGAGGGTTTACGTTTGTTTTGACTTTTCTTAACGTTCGTGATCTCATCGTCCGTCTTTCTTTCTCTTTCGTTTCCGCTTAAAAATTTTGGGATCACGTCGATATCTCGATCTATCTACCGATTCGATTTAATATTTTATCTTTTTTTTTAAATTTTTTAAATTATCACGAGAACTTCGAAATCGCATCGGATTTTCTCGATCGATCCAAGATCGTATCGTTCGCGAGAGAATCGAAAATTTATCGAATCGATCAGCCTTAAGGAGTAAGAGTGTACTTGGTTAATGCTGATTCGGTAAATTCGGTTTAAGCTATTTACGTGGGAGAATAAACAAAGCTTATCAATATTTAAGTACATTTTTATCGAATTTATGACTAGGGAAAGAGAAAGAGAAAGAGAGATTGGAAATAAGGAAAATGGAGAGAAAACGAAATGGAAAGCGTGAATTCGCTAGAAACGTTTATCCATCGATATTTTTATTCTCGCCTTATCAATGTCGTAGGGTCAGCGTACGATGACCGGCGTGTCGACTTTGTCTAGCGTGACCCCACGAGGCGCGTCTCTCTCGGTATACGCTTGTTAAACTTTTTATTATCGTTTCTTTGGAATTTTGTACGACGTTGACCGAATTTGCGATCGATCGTTGCTCCGTAATGCGAAATATTATTTGGATTATCGCGTGCGCGAGAAATCGTTATTAACGCCCGAGGAACGCACGCGTGAAATTACTTTTTGGATAAACAATAAATTAATTCTCTGAACGACTAATTATATCGATGATTAAACGATCGAGCTTAATGCATCATTCATTAGAGCTTCGATAAAAAAGATATGAAATTTTCGTTAACTCGAAGCAGAAATAAATTTACTTTGCTCGGTGGTCCTCGCCGTTCTGGGATACAAACGAAACAAAGCGCGGGGCCGCAAAAGCAATTAGGAACAGCTTTTGAAAATTTCCCGTGGAAACGTAATGCATAAACGGAGCATGATAATCTCTTGCCTTTTCAGCCGATGCGGTCTCTAACTGCACCATACACGAGGTACGCGTGGAGCCGTGCAGAGAAGCTGCCGAAGGAAAGCCATGTCGTATTAAGAGGGGCTACAATTCCAGTATAAGTTTCGACTATACGCCCAGTGAGTTTGTGTTTAAAGAAATCTTAAGTTTCGAAATATTTTATATTTCATCAAGTTGATAATAAAAAAAAATTTTCTTGCTTAGATTTTAGCGGAGACAGATTAGAAACGCGAGGATATTGGGCCAGCGCACTGGCAGATCTTCCGTTCCTCGGAATGAGTAATGACGCTTGCACGATGACTTCGTGCCCGGCTGTGCCGGGTCAAAAGCAAACTTATAGCGTGATCTTACCGATTTCAAAAAAATTCCCGATTGTAAGTGAAAACTTTGTCTTTTCTTACGATCGTAGTTACATACGCGTACGGGATATTTTGCAAGTTTTATTACACGGTCTAGCTGATGTAATTCTTACAAATTTATAGTAAAAAAAAAAAAAAATCTCGTAGCTCCAAAACTTTGAATCAATGTTTGTTAAGATTTTTTTGCTTGTTTCTAAGAGTACTGCATGCTCCAAAAATATATCACCAACTTTTATGTACACCCAGTACATACGAGACACGCGCTTGGTACTATTAAAGCGCCATTATCTTTCGAGGTGACGTATCTCCATGGCCTTTCGCCTCTTTGTACTTTGAAAAAGGACAAAAGCAGCACCGCTTTATGCGTGTCATCAACGTGGCGCCATTTTTTCCCTTTCGTGCTTTTCGTCAGACCGCTATCGCACCAGACGTTGAACATTAGATATAATCTCAAAAAAAAATCTTTTCACGTTCGAGAAGTAGTGAATTATCTTTACTGACGATTCTTTTCAATTTTCCTTTTCAGAGAACGTACGATCTCAAGTGGAAGTTGTGGAACGAGCAGGAACAAGAATGTTGTTTTATGTTCCAGATTAAGTTGACAAAGTGACGACGGTAACTCGACGTTATTTTTTACCGTCACGATCATCGACGATTGTAATTTTACGATTTGGTAATTAAAATAAACCGAACACTGTGATTTCCCCGTTCTTGCTACCCCTTTCCATCGACAAGAAATCCGCCATTAGTATATTTTGATAAGGAACAAATAGTTCTTCCGTATTAAACAAACATTTTCATTTGTTTATCAATAGCAACGATAATAAAATAAAAAAGAGAATATGTGATTACTGATTATTATAATTGTTTGTATAATTTGGTTCATGGACCAGTAGTTGAGAAACACTGCTTTGGAGCTATTTGTTATACAAAAAGAATGTGCCTTCGCTAAAATATTCACCTAGCACGTGAAAGAACACATTTAATACGATTTTAAACAGCAACCTCACCGAAAAGAGATTCTTTCTTCTCTTTGCAAAGCTACCGACATTTCTATGCAAGTACTAGAACAGGGAACGCGTATACATAACGTGCGTGCGAAGAACGTGGTCTCGTGTACTTTTAGCACTTAGCTAATACATTAAAATATCAACTTACGCTACCGCGTTGACATTACCATCGAGACGTCACGGTCTCTTCGAATAAACAAAATGATCGTGTGTCTTTGACTAAGTCTAGTAGCTGACACAACGATTAATGTTTCCAGTAATTGTTGCACTATGTCAATTTATAAATTTCATGGGAAGATATAATTGTTTCGAGTTAAGGACGACACGTCGTAAGTAGTAAAACGAAATTATAATAGCGAATGTATTTTAATAAAATAGAAACATATGGTTTCTTGTCAAGTATTATAAATAAAATGTTAAGTATGTAAAAAGAAAAAAACGACCGCTGCGGACAGGATTCGAACCTGTGCGGGCAAAGCCCATTGGATTTCGAGTCCAACTCCTTAACCACTCGGACACCGCAGCTCGTGTTAACATCTGTCAATATTGATATTCACAAGCAATTGCAAATATTACAAAATAATGACGTTATCAAAGATAATTAATAATACAGACGTTATCGTACGCACGTTTCGTTGGACACTGGCGTAAAATAAGAATCTTTAAAAATGAAATATTTTTTGTTTAACGTTAATTAAACATCGACTTGTATTAATCGATCATAGTTCATAAAATTTGTATATATGATTTCTTACGATGTTGCACATTTCATTTTGTACATTTAACGTGAATCTGCATAGTTATTAAAATAGCATTGAGTCGACGAATTTCACGAATCGATGCATAGTATGCATCGCGCCATCTGAGAGTACACACGTCACGTTCGACAAACACTGCTGATCCCTACCGATAAAGAAAACGATAAGAATAGTGATTGGAACTGCTAAACATAATTTTTTAAATTTTTACTAAATATTTATTTTTTTATTTAAGAAAATCTTTGACTTCGTATTAATGTGTTCCAATTCATTCTTATTTTGGAATTTTCCAAATTAATCGCTAATCGAAGCTAGTATTATATACAAATTGTTAGTTCGGTATTTAAAATATTGTATACGAGAACCTAACGCGATTCATTATTGGAAATAAACCTACGATCTTGACGCGACGTTTAAAAAAGACGATAATACTCGAGGACGACCCAAACATGGTAGACGAAGCGTGATCTCACGATGAGATCAACGACACGTGGTATCTCTATCATCGCAAAAAATAGGAAGATATCGCAAGGAAAAATGAAAGAATCGAAGTGGGTCGAATTTCATTGGGCCACGGTGACTCGCCAAAAGAAGTAACGCTCGAAGGATGCGGGAGGAATAGAAGAAGCGACACTTTCGAAACGGTAGGCGAAATGGCAAGAACGTAATTTGTAAGAAAGCATTGCAAAACCGTTCGAGATCATCAACAACCATCAACCATCGTGAAAGAAACTCTTACGATTACCGAGGAACGATATAACGCTCGTAACCACTTTCGATGCTTCCTCGCCAAGAAGAAGTCCATTCATGCCAAAAGATCGTAAACGGCAGGAAATCTTTGATAATTTTACTCAACGCATCGTGCGTCTCTCACAGGAGCGCGAAGAACGCGGATAACGATGATGACGGCGATGAGTCAACCGAAAGTAAATTTCGTAACGGCGAGACGAGTAGTTAAAAGCAACCTTTAATACTTTCGCGAATACCTGCTGCGTAGAAATGAAAGCATCAAATAAAACGAACGAATTCATTCAATCTGATTCGATTAAATGGGACATCCTGTATATGGGTCGGATTGTTTAAATGGAAGCGTCGTGTGCAGCACGTTGCATTCTTATGAATGAACGAGCGAAGTAGAGGATGAACAACCTCGAGGACATTTTTATCTCATCGCTACAATTATTCTTGGGAATTTAACAAAATTTCATTCAAAATTTCGATATATGTAACTTAAGAAAAAATTTTATCACCTGAATATCCAGAATATACGAACGCGTACGGATAAAGAAGACAAAGGAAAGAAAAAAGGCAAGAAGAATAGGGATTCGTCGGAGGAACACCTGTTGCCCCGTGCAAAGGACGCCACATCGGTAGGTACGTCACTGGGTCTAAATCGTCGGCGGTGGCTGAGAGCGAGGCTCACCTGTTGGCGCGAGCAGTGCTCGCTTGGGTTCTCGAGCGTGCGGTGGTGCCTTTTTGTACGGTGCTACATGAGAGAGAAAGAGACAGACAGAAGGAGAGAAAGAGAGGGAAACAACAGAAACCATCCTGGACTCCATCATCGTCCTCGAAGCGTTGCTCTCGTCCAGAAGAATATCGAAATCCTTCGACCTTTCCCCTTTCCATCGACTATCCTCTCTCTCTCTCTCTCTGTCTCTCGTAAATTTATAAGTCGAAACCGGAACAACGAGGAATCGAATCGAACATCGATCTACCTAGTGCAAAAGAAGATTAAAAAAAAAACGTTGGAAATCGTCGGAGTGGCTGAAGGGAGAAAACAAAAGAGAGAGTGTGACACGAAGATAGAGCGATAAAGAGAAAGAGAGAAAGAGAGAGAAAGAGATAGAGGATTAGAAAAGAAGAAGTTGGAAAAAAGAAAGGAAGCAAAAGGCGACTTTCCACGGGGGAACCGGAGAACGCGGTTCTCGAGTATCGTTCCGGCAGGATTGTATGCAAATTCCTGAGGAAATATCCTCGGGAGGCTGCACCGGCTCCGCCCATACGATCGTTTCGCTCGCGCTCCCGCAACGAGCACAGAAGGAAAGAGAAAAGAGAAGCCCTCTCCTTTGCTTTACTATTCTCTTTCCGCTCGTTCGCTTACTCGCGCGAGCGCGACACTGTCCATCCGTCTCTCTTTCGCATTTTTACATCGCGTGTCGTCGTCTCCCGTTTATCGGTGTGTGTAAACGCGCGTGTTCGTGTGTGTGAACGCGACCACCATCACCACCATCGCCACCATCGCCACCATCACCACCACCACCACCACCACCATCACCATCAGCGTCCGCAAGAGAGGAGATTCGCGAGAACGCGTTCTCGCGCCGAGCCACCACGCACGATCGTCTTCTTCCTTCCTGACCAGGTACGTACGTAACCGGGACTATTTCGAGTCTAGTGTCATCCGCTTTTTTTCTAGGGGAGGTAATCGTGTTAGGTGGAATCGGAGGAATTTCAGAATGTTGTCCTTTGAATGGCTCTGTATGAGTGTGTACGTTTGAATATCCTTGAGAATTTTTTTCATACGTCGGGACTCGTTGAGGGGAGCGAGTACAGGTGACACTCTTGTATGGTATACAATATTTGTATACCGTACGAGGACGTATCAAAATCATTTCAGACATGGATTGTTTATATAAGGACGATCTTCTGTTAATCTTGCTCAAAGCTTCGCGAAATACGAAGGTCTCCGTATTTTTCAAACCGTTTTTTATCAAAATTATACTATTCCTGTGATAGTTAGTGGAATTTAAGTAAATTATTCGAATTCTTGCTTCGATTTACGTACGTACTCAGGTAGGCTACTATATTTAATACGAACGATACGAGTCATAGATATTTTCTACTCTCGTCATCGAATACATCGAATTCTTCGTTCAAATCTATAATAGTGCTGTCGAATCGAAAAACGGAGAAATGTCTCGTAGCTTCCGAATATTTTCTATTTAAAAAGCTTCGAGATACCATTCTCGACGATATCAATACCTTATTCCGCATATTCTATAACAGATCATGACGTTATGATCGATCTTATCGTCCTTGCGTTATCGTTCGCTCGTTTAAAGATTCTTAAGGTATGCGATTGGAATGGCCGAATGCCGTTGGCTACGAGCTCGTGTAGGAAGAAGAAAAGAAGAAGAAGAGGAGGAGGAAGAAGAAGAAGAAGAAGAAAAGCTTCATGACGTCAACACGCGGTATACGTAAGGATAACGTGATCGGAGTACTCGATCGATGAAAGAGATAAATCCAACAGCGATGACGATGATTATCATTATTATCGAAGTCTTTGTTCTCTTAAGAACATTCCCCTGTTTTTTTTACTTACCAGCTCCAAAAAACGTCTCCGATGGCGAACATCGTCGAAAATACTAAAACGGTGTAAACAAATGTAAATAGAAAGTGTCTTCTTGTCGATCGAAGGAGAAAGAAAGATGGAAGAACGTTTAAAAAGAAACAAATCGATTATTCATGTACCGCGTACCGACACGTAACGCACGTTAGCCTATCGATTAGGTTTTTATCGCAATGAGTTCTTTGAATCGTTACCGCTTCGACTTCGATATCGCCTAGTCGATAAAATCATGATCGTTTTATACTTACAAATCGCTTTTGCGATTACCCTACTAGCTTCGTGCGTGTTTCTATATCGAGACGCGGTCGCTCGTTTCGCAAAATCATACTCGAAATACAACGAACAACGAGTTGGCACGTTGTTAGTGCTAGTTGTTTCGTTGTACGAACGTTAGTACGTACGTTTGCCAAGGTCGGGGCGAGTCTTCGTTCTAACCGCAACAATGGTGGGTCTAGTGGCGATCACTCTCGATCGCGTTCGTGCATAACGCGAATTACGTGTAATTCTTTATCGAATTCTTCGGTTATAAATAATTTTGGTATTCGTGTCGTTTGTGTACGTGGAGATTTAGATAGTGCTTGAAAGTATGTGCCTATGTATATGTGAGCCATTTATTAGGTAAGTGAGAAGTGTAATTTGAGTTTTGAGAAGATAGTTAATTAAATCTTAATTATAATTTAACGTGAAATGCTGATTTATAGACGATTACATTTATTATAACATTTTCATGATAAACGGCTCTCATAATATCTAAAAACGCGCATGCTCGTATTGTATTTACATACAATACGGAATGTTGTATATATACGGCACCCGTGCATCGAGTATTATGAGAAACGAAAGAGACGTCGAATGCTTTTACGCGCATCGCCGCTTCCCTCGTCTCGGAGAAAGTCGCTCTTCGTGTTCAGTGAAAAGTCATCCCGTTCTGGCAGATGAACGCGACGCGGAAAGGAAGCGGTCGATCGTGTTTTCTTCGACGAAAAATCGATCGTTTAATTTACGTAGCTACTTATTTCTTTTTTCGAAAGTTTCCCAACGAAAAACCCCAGAGAGTTGGTATCTCTTTCTTATATTTATTTATCTCGTCGTGCGAACCGTTACCAGTCACGAGGAATATTTCAACCGGAATCGACGCTGTCGGCCACGCGATGATTCTTGTTCTCGAACTCGAAGACACAATAGCAAGAGAGAGAAAGAGAGAGAGAGAGAAATTACGATGGCGAATGTCGTGAGAACGCGGTAACGTTTCGTTTTGTTCGCAGAAAATTCCCGTAGGTATTCGAGAAACCGAATAGAAAATTTATCTCGATGTTTTTACGCTCCTAGAAATTCTTCTCGCGTCGTTAGAAATGTTTGGTGTCGATCTTTTAAGGTATAATCAAAGATCGATTTTCGAATCGTCGCGATCGGCTTGCTTCAAAGAGAAATATATCGCGAGAAACGCGTCCGTGAAGTGAACGTCCAAATAACTGGCCGTGACCCAGTTGCTGACCAAAGCGCTATATTTCTCGCGATAATAAGAAACGCCTCTTTAGACGATGTCCTCCATCGAATGGCGATATCGCAAAAGCGTTCCTCAATTCGAGATTGTATTACATGTTTTTGTAATTAACGTTTAAATCGAATTATCGAATTCTTTAAACAGAAAATTGAAACGCGAATAAATTCAAGCACAGTATGTTAATAGATATATATATAGGTACTCATTGAAGAATTTCTAAATAATTATTTTACATTCTATCTAACGTGTCGTAACATACTTACCTATATTACAGCTAGGCACAAAACCCATCCTATTATTCTCTCAGTACGCTAGAAAACGTTGACGCGAAACAACGTGTTCGTTATCAGCTCGCGATAAGTGTCAAGGTCGGGAAATAAATGGCCATTGAAAGTTCGTGACGTTAAATCAACGTGTGTGTGTGCGCGTAGGTACCTACATACGTGTGTAACCAAATGAGCATACAAATTTAATTTTCCTCGGCCAAGAGCCGAAACGAAAGGAAAAGTTTTGCCTCCGTTATAAGAAAAGAGCAAAAGTAACCTTTACGCGACCTAAAATACCAGACACAATGGCCAAAATATTTCAGTGCTTCCTCGACCTTCGAAGGCAACGAGTCAGACAGGGAACGAAGGATCGCAGTCGGGCACAAAACGGTGAGAGTCACGAATGCAATCGCTGGAGGAGGAAGGGAAGAGGGGATCGCGTACATATAAGAGGCTTACGTGTTAATTCCAGCGTGTGCACGCAAACGCATACCTTGCATCGCGTTGCAGTTGACTGACCTCGATGTCCACTATCCACGTTAGGAATAGCGGCTAAGTGGGTGTTCGCGAGTGGGCATCGGTGCTTTGAATCCCTTGGAATTCATACGATTTCTAAATACTTACCGTGTATCTCCCAAAATATAAGCATTTTTATTTTTATCTTCGTTTTATGCAAAATTACGTCAACTTTACATCGGTATACGTGTAATATTTAAATCTGGTATATTAACTTATTTTAATACTCATTTCTTTCATTCCCAATAGCCTAATGAATTTTTTGAATTTTTTGAATTTTTCTAGTTTTTTCTCAGTCTAATAACTTTACTTAATTTTGCACAATTTAAGATACAATAGGTGTACGTACGAGTGCAATTTAATATACAAACGGTGTTACAACGTGTTTAATACAATGACGATTCGGTGCGTCAAAGAAATTTTTTCAACGATGGACCAATTGGAATCGAGGATAACGAGTAAAATTCTCCAAGACTTTCCTTCGAGCATCAATGATAGGTACTCGAGCCGTAGAAACGATTGTAAGAACGTTGAAAGACTTCCGACGAGAAGTCTGTGTTTAAGTCCCATCCTCTTCTTCTTATACCATACCGACTACAGTCCGAGAGATGCGGACGGTTATTTGCTGCTTTTCGCACGTTATATCGTTCGCGTTATTAACATGCTCGCGGAAGCATAGAAAGCGACGTTAAATAAAATCACTGTACTTAGTGGTCATCGCTTCTAGTTTCTAATCACGCATTTCCCTCCGTGCGCTTCGAGGTACGTAGCTACGCCGAACGTATAATATTAATAGCGCGTGTAACGGTCTATTCTTTCTCGAGCATTAATATAGTAGCTATCATATATATATATAT
>JAIFRP010004521.1:1195812-1209679 GCA_032403825.1 Odynerus spinipes
AAAAAAAAATATTTTTGCAATTACAAGTCAAATGTAAAACGAAATTGAAAACAAAACGAAAATGTAAAACGATGCAAACGAATTCGAATGGAATTAATTAAAAGTATCTTCGTAAGTTTCTCTCAAAATATTTCGACAAATCCGAGAGAATCACGAGAACTCGGATTTCGTGTTAAATAAACACGAGTTTCGTATCCTCGGCGAAACCGAGAACGTGAACGGCAGTATGCTTCCTGGCAAAGTGTAAGAACTCTGAACTTATGATGTAAGCAAAACACGAAGTGGAAGGCGGCGGCGGCGGCGGCGGCGGCTCGCAGGCGGCAAACGGGGGACCAACTCGAAGATTTCGCGGCAAATGCATCCAGCGGGGGAGAGCAGCAGCTCCGTTTGTTTACATTGAGTTATTTCTCCGAGCACACTGTCTTCCTTCTTCTTTTTCTTCCAGCCCCTCCTCTCGTCTCGTTCTCCTCGGGGGGGACGAATAATTAACTAAGGCTTTCTCCGTGAGCGATATCGCGTGTGTGCGAGTACAAGTTGAAACTCGAGAAGAGAATCGTGTCGAGTGTCGCTCGACATCGAGTGCGAAAGGTCAAATTCGATCTTCTCTTCCTTTTTTCTTCTCTCTCTCTCTCTCTCTCTCTTTCTCTTGTCGTCTCTCTTTTTATTCTTTCTTCCTCTGAATAATAATATGGACCCAGGTCGACGACCGTCAAATTCGACTACGTTCCCAGCCCCGTGCGTTAGGCAATAGAAACTTGAATTTCAAATGTCGACCGGTAAAACAGCTCCGATCGCGTATAAGGAAGAGACCAAATTGCCAGAGCGATCGGTCGTGAAGATAGCGGAGATAAGAAAATATTTATTATCGTTGGCGGATGGATGGAAGACGGAGGAAGAGCGTACGTGTGTTATCGTCGCTCGAGCTCGTCTCTCGCTTAACCGAACGCTTAACCCGTTAATTGGCAATTCACCGAAGACGCGACGATGACGATGGTCCTGCGCTGGTGCAAATTGAAAAATTTGCTCCCGTATACTTCGTACACTTCGCCGTAGAGGATCGCCGATAGGGGAATCGAATAAAAATGAACGAAATGTATGTAAAATTTATTGGACGGGCTCGTGGCAAGGTGAGATTAATTCATTGCCCTTTGGAAGATATATATAGTATATATATATATGAATATTTTGATCGTGGTTCAACAGGATCGCAGAATCCACGAGAAACGTAACGGATGATCCACCGGCCTGTAATTACGAGGACGAGCGTGGGAAGAGGCTCGATGACGCTTCGAGAGATTTCCTTTCTTCCACCTCTCGTATTAACGAACGTTAATTATTTTAATTTAGCGGGGAAAGCATCGAGTACTCTTTGTCCTCCTCGAAAGAACGACGCGATCGGCGAGGGATTACGTAATCGAGAAACTCCATGCGGTGAATGGAGATGAAAGTGCGGGAAGACGATACTTATCGACGAGTTGGGCGTTTCTCTCAATCTTTCGGGTTTTACGCTTTTTTAGATTGAAAATGCAGAAAGACGATTGCCAGAAATTTCTCGTAACAGAAAGAAATTATAATTAATGTAATAATTTTGTATTATACATGATACATAACTTTGTATACTCTCTTATACTTTTAGAGGATAGAACTTGGGTCCAGTGTGGAAGGTATCGTCAGAAAAGACGCGAGAACGAGCAAAATTTGCATAAAAGTAAATTTCGCTGGAAAAAAAGTGTAACACGAGTGAAAGTCGTGTGATTTAATTTAGGAGTTCTACGAATAATAATTGTAGCATTCGTCTCTCCACGCTAACGTTACGGTTCATTTCGCTCGACGCTCGTAGCCCGGAAAAAGACGCACCTACGCTGCCACTCTCTCTTTCTCTCTCTCTCTCTCTTCCACACTCATACGAATAGGTAGACACGCACACATTCATACGGAGAAAACGTTCAAGCATAGTCGGTACACGCGTGCTCGCGAGTGCGTAAAGTCGTTGTGACGTTTGACCCTCATAAATGTTCAGGCGTGCACCTCGAACCCACGCAAAGTTTACAACGTGCTCGAGGTGTACCGCGCAGACCAAACATTCAACGAGATTTCGTTGGTCAGTGCTGAGAGGGATCTTTTTTGAGACCGTGTCGTACCCCGTCGATTTTCTTCGAACGATCGTTCGAACGCGAGAGAAAAATTGTAAAAGAAAAACGAGAAAATAGTGATTTTTCGAAATTATTTAAGAGACTGCTGTTGAAAATTACGAGACGGGACGATTAAAACATTCTCCACGACTCATCCAACATGGAATTATAATAAAAAATTGTTTCATCAATCTCTGTAATTTTTCTTAAAATTTCTACTCCAAAAACCATAGCCCGAATAAAATAAAACAAAATTGTTGCTACAAGTAACTCGGAAATGACCGAATCCTTCGCGGAAGAAACCACACTCGAAGGTCTGGTCAAACTCAACGAATTCGCTTTCTTTTTACCCAGGACTTACGAAATGAGCGAGAGAAGCGCGTCCGGCCGGTTTTCTCGTTCGGAGCGAGCGTTCTTATCGCGTCGTGTCGTTCCTCGCGCCATGTTGGATAGAGAGTCGTTGCTCGGCTCGGCGAGGCAGCGAGAGAGAGAGAGACAGAGAGAGAGAGAGAGTGAGTAAAAGAGATAAAAAGAGAGAAGGGGAGAGAGAAAGAGTGAAAAAGAAAGAGATAGAGGCCGAGGCTCAGCAACCCTTTCCTCCGATAGCGGGACAAAGAAAAGGCGGCGGTGGCGAGCACGGTGGCGAGTCGACCGATATAACCAAGTGCTTTTCAACGTAAGCAAGAGAGAAAGATCGCTCGTGTCTTTGGCTCCTCGTTCTTCCATAGAACCATCCCTTTCGGATTAGAAGATAAAACAAAAATCTAATATTAAAAGGAGGCTCGGTATAAAATAATATTCTAAATAAATATTTTTTAACACCTGGAAGCTTAGCCATCAAAATTTTGTAGGCCTTTTATAAATCTCAAAGACCGAAGTGTACGTGACAAAAATACTTAATAATATACAACGCAAGTTTTCAGCTGAAAAAGAATTTTTTAAGAAAGTCATAAACTTCCCTCATAGAAACACACAGGACTATATTTTGTTATAAGCCACACATCGATAGAGCGTTTCCACTTGTGATCTTCCCTTCGTGAATGTCGGCTCGAGAGAGAAAAAGAGAGAGAGAGAGAGAGAGAGAGAAGGTGTCAGGGTCGCGGCGCCTTCAGGGACGTCGGCTTCTCAAACTCGCTTCCTTCTTTTTCTTCTTCATTATCATCCTCCTCTTATTTCTCTTTCCCTTTCCCTCTCTCCTTCGAACAGGGGTTGGGGCGAATAATGTATTTTCGTTTTTCGATCGCCGTGTAATTACGCCGGGTAAACGAACGAAACGGGTCCTCTTAACGAGTTCCTCTTTAAAAGGATGAATATAAAAAAAAAAACAAAAAACGTAAGCAAGTACGAGAAGAAGGAATAGTTCGTTTCAGTGTGTCAGGAGATCATCGAACGATCATATTGGAAGGAGGTGTCACCAAGCTCGCGTTACGCTCCTGGACGCGCTGGACCACGTGGGATGCTGCGAGCACGTATACGAGGAGGATGCCGTTACGGGGATGACGAGGAGTACGAGAGAGATGGATACGAGGAGAGCGACTGAAACTTAAGGAGAGATAGGGCGAAGGAAGAGCGAAAGGGTTACAGCCGTACTGGGAACGAGACGAGCGTGCTGGCTGCTGGAGATAAACGAGCGGTCCAGTTGTACGAGTGAGCGAGGGAGAAGGACGGCGATATGAACAAAGTAAACGTGTATGTGTGCGTGAGACAGAGAGAAAGAGAAAGAGAGAGAAAGAGAGAAGAACGGATAGAGACAAATGACGAAGTGAATGAACAAGTATCGAAGAAGGAAAAGTAGATAGAGATCGATAAGGAGTGAGATGGAAGACGACCCCGCGTACTTACGTTAAAGAAGGAAGGAAAAAGAATAGAGAAGAAATATATGTAAAAGCAACGAAAGACAAGGACGATGGGCAGGAGACGAAGCGGTTAAGGAAATCGTGGATCTTTCGAAGGAAAGCATCTGGAGTCTGAGAAACACTGCCGGTAGAGATAAGCGACGGTCCAGGGCGGTGCGCGCGAGTAGGTATACGATAGTATGCTTGTATGTATATATACGAACGTATGTAGGTGTGTACGACAGAGCCAGAGAGCCTCGTGCGAGAGATCCATGTAATTCCGAGAAGCGTACAGTCATCGGAAAAAGTGAAGGGGTTATACGAGGAGAGTAGAAGACGAGAAAGGAAGAGGAGACACGGCCGGTGGTGTCCGTCGTCGTCGTCGTCGTCGTCGTCGTCGTCGTCGTCGTCGTCGTCGTCGTTGTCGTCGTTGTCGTAGTCGTCGCCTTTGCTTTTGCCTTTTAGAGGTGGGGATGCTGCCCTCGAGGATGAGGCAGAGGGAGAGGCAGGCCATGAAAACGCGTGGATCACTGCTCGAGCGTACTCGAGGTAGGTTCCTTGACACATCTCGCGTTATATCGCGGTTTAATAACTAAGAAAAGCTCGTCGTTTTTGTTACGAAAAAAAAAAAAATTGAAATAGGTATCGATTTTATTTTTAGTACTTTTTATAAAAAGGAAAATTTGTATTTTGTAATGGTACGCGTTGTGTGTATCGTAATTATCGCAGACGTACACCAGACAAAATTTGATACCGTTAACTCCGAGCAAGCGGAGTCAAACGTTCGGTTTCGCCGTAAAACGATGCGTCAAAGGGAAGAGAAGAAAATGCCACCACAGCGAGGGTCGAAATTTTATTAGCTCGGCTTTTTTCCCCTGACGCTCGCTCCCGGCTCCGTTATTCGTGTTCGCGCGAAGTTTCTCGGGAGGCGTTAGTCAGAGGGAAAAGCACGGAGCGTGCTCGCCAAGCCGTGGGTAGGTATCTAAAAATATTGCCAAGATTCGAGATGGAAAAATCGACAAGATTCTTTTCCATTGAGCCCTCCGCGCTTGTTGTTGGTTTAGATTTTTCCCCTACTGATTCTACGGTTGCGTTGGTGCTGCTACGTGAAAGGGGTGTATTCATAAATTTCTTTTTTACGCCGACGTGAGAAGGCAAAGTATGAAGGAAGAAGAAGAAGGAGGAGGAGAGGACAAGGGGCCGTTTGTGCGCCTCCTCGACGAGACTTCTCTCCTTTCGCGAAAGAATCGTTTCATCGTTTCCCAAACGCTCTACTATTTGACCTACGATAAAAGAGAAACCAGTACTGACCCATACGCTCGCTTTCTATAAATATATATAGGTATATGATGATGATGTTGAACAAAAAAATCGATCTCTTTTCCTACTCTTTTTAAGAGTAGATATTTAATAAAAATCGGAATTACTTAACGAGACGTACAGTACGTATAATTAATATAATAATTTAGAAAAGATTGCAAATATGGAAATAAAACGTGAACTTTCGTAATTAAAATAATATTTTACAGACGATATTTTAGTGATCATTGCTGAAAAAGAAACTAGAAGATAATAACTAATTTTTTGTATTAACTTTAACTTCACGTACATGTATTATGTATGATATATCCATAACGAGTCAAAGTACAGCTAATATGAGTATAGGCAGGGTGCAGTTGCACTTTTTCCTTAGGAGGACAACGAATGCATTAACCCTTTTAAGTGGTCCTCTTGAACGGGCTACGTCACGCGTTCACCCGATGCCGAGTTAAGTGGTAATCCCGAGGACTCTTCGCCCACTTCGCCGAATCGTTTGTTCCATGATCGCGCTCCTCCACGATGCATTTTTTTCTTCGTTGAAAATTTCCACGAGAAAAAAGAGAGAAGGAGGGAGAAAGAAAGGAAGAAAAATGACGGACGATGACGAGAGTCGAGAACGACTTCCGTTCGAAAGTCACAGCGTCATCGAGCGCATCATCGTTGCCCAGCCTTTGTTCTCTCGCGAATGACATCGAAATACGAGGCCGGCCCACGTGCTCTGGTACGTTCGAGTCGCCAAATATAAAACGCGAGTTGGTGTACGAGTTCGGTTTGCTTTCGAAATGAAACGTAATTATTTTTTTTTTTTTTTTATTTAAAAAGCTGATCGTAAGTCGATTCAAAGATTCGTAGGCTGTTTATTAATAATTGTAGCTTTAAAAAATGTATTGTTTAGGAAAAATCAATTTTATCGTATTCCTTCTCCTCTTCTCAATTTTTTAATAAAGATATAAATCATGTTCGATCAGGCGCGAACAGTCTCGTTAAAAAATACTCTATTGCTTCGTGAAACGATCCTCGCGAAGAATCGATTACAAGGTTCGATCGCGAGTCGCTAACACACCACTGACGGTCTCTAACGATTTCGCTCTTTTATTTTTTATCTTTTTCATCGATAAGAAACGTATACAGGCGGCATCGTTTTCTATAGTAACTCCAGCGATTCGCCAGTTTCTTGTTGCGCTTTTGCTGCGTTTGGCAAATCGCGTTACCGCTAAAAACGACGTCTGGCCACACCGTGAGCCTGCATGCGACCGCAACAGGAGCGCGGCTCTTGTTACATCGGGAGCCTCGGGAATGGTCGACGATTTCATTCGATACGCGACACCGACGCCAATGCTTTTGCTTCATTCGATCGATCTATCGATCGATCCGAATCTTTTTCGATAGAATTTATGACAAATTTGCAGAATTTCATTTCGAGAAATGTCATTATTTTTAAAAAGAGTTTAACAAAAATTAAGATTACACTGAAGAAAATCAGGTCGTATAATAAATATAATTATTATAATTTAACCAATTATTACCTAGGTATTGTAAAAAAAGTGAATTTTATAAATTTGTTAAAATTCCGTAAAAATTTGGTGTTTACGATATTTTCGAATTTCTCGATCTTCTATTTACAATAATAATAATAATCTAGGTTCCCGCTATTGATTCTTCACACGGTCGTCGTGCCTAAACAAATAAACACGGATCGATCGATCGTCCCGAGGCTCGGTGTATACGAGGACGAAGTATCATTCTAGTCGCTTATCGCGCGCGATTAATACCAATTACACCGTACGCCGTTTATCTCGATCATTTATCGGACGAATCGCGTCGCGAGCATCGCGCCTCTCGCACCTCGTTCTCTCGATATTATCTCAAGAAATTATTGCGTTTAAGAACACGCGTGCTTGTTCCTCGAATATAATAAATCATTTCCTCTTCCTTTTTCGCGTGAATTTTTTGACCAGAAATTAAACTTATTACGATAAAGTTAAATAGTGAATAAAGTTTAATCTTTTTTTTTTTTATTTTGAGGTATAACAATTTTTAATAACTCTAAATTATCGTTATACATTATTAAATATTATACACCCGAAAAGTGGTCAATGTTATGTACACGTGCCGATGAACAAAATTGAAATATGTTAAAGAAACAATGCTTACCTGCGTCTTAAAAGTTTAGCTTATCGTTAATCCTCCCTTTATCTTTCCTATGCATTCATAATAAGTGCATCGTCACGAAGGTACGTGTCCATCGATGGGACACATTCATATTTATACTTCTCTCCGTTTGCTCGAAGTCCATAGAAACGGGCAGATAGACCGATCGATAACGCACAAGCACCGTATTGTCCTTCTATCGTGAACGTCAATGGAGGATTCGAGGAGAGTTTATCGGCTTCGTTTTAAATCTTTTAGGTATTACGAGAAAACATTAAACGAAGTCGAGCTGTACTTCTTCGCGAGAAGGAAGACCCCTTCAAGAAAAGAAGGAAAATAAATAACGTAAAAATAAAAATAAAAAAATGGAGCCTCGCGGAGAGTCGCGATTGTACGCGATTTGTGCTCTCGACAGGAGAGAGAAAAGAAGATCGAAGTCAAGGGAGGAGTGGTAAGGCAACGATTTACGAAGGTGAAAGGAGAGAGATGGAGAACCCTGATCTTCGCCGCTTACACGATAACGGTTGAGAACACCGTTCCTCGGTCAGGGAGAAGTCACGAACGCAAAAGGAAGGCGAGCTAAGGTAAAAGAGCTTTGTTTGGGTGGACCGAGAGAGGGACGGAGGGAGAAGAACGAGAACGAGAAAGAAGGATGGAGAGAACGAAGGAGGGAAGAAGAAAAATAAAAAGAGAGAGAGAGGTGGAGGGGAGAAGGAGAAAAAAGAAAAGAAAAGGCAGAAAACGACTCCAGAAGCCGCGCGGAGCCCAACCACCATCACCACCACCACCACCACCACCATCACCATCACCGTGGCCGCCGGTTCTTTGTCGAAGATTCGGTCCCATGAGTGTTTTGCAATTACGCTTTGGAAACTTCCGAAGGATGATCTCTACTTCGGGTTAGGGTTGCCGAAAAAAGAGTTTGACGAATAGAAAGTTCATTTCGCTGTTGGAACGATCGAAATTCAAGTAAGTACATACATACATACATACATACATACACGTTTATAGTAAGTATACGTAAGGCCGTCTCACGTGTTTCAAATTATCCTCCCGAAAGAGAAATTTCACTTCCTGGAAGATCATCGTATCATCCTTCGAGCGGACTGGAGTAAAACATCGAGATCCTTTCGCGAATGGGCCGAGAGCACAAAAGCTTCCTTTCTAAATCGCACCGACGAAGACAGGAGGATGGCTCTCGAGTATCTGGCTTGTGTCACTTATGTTTTCGAAGGACTACGGAGAAAAGCGGATACTCGTTGAAGAAGAGAGCGAGAGGTGGAGAGAAGGGGACGACCGAAGGCGTAACTCACGAGTCTTTGGGATTAGAAAGAAACTCGATTCTCGATCGGGCCGGTGATCGTTATTTTTGGCAGCGACCTGATCGCCTGACACAGGTCGAAAAGACGGAGATGGAAAGAAAGAGAAAGATGCTTTCTGACCTGCTAAAACAAACCCTCCGAACCTATCTCGAACCGTTTCTTATCCGAAGATGCTTCGAAGAGAGAGAATGAGAAAGAGAGAGAGAGAGAGAGAGAGAGACCTATCTCCGTCTAAAACGAGCAGCACCCCACGGTGTTGTCTCGATCCTGCGGCCTCGCTCTTCTCCCCTTGCCGCCCCCTACCCGCGAACGACCCTCTTCCTTTCCTCTCTCGACTGTCTTTTCTATCTCTTTCTTTCTCTCCTCTATCTATTTTGCTCTCGCTGTCTGGATCTCCAAAGCCGGTTTTACGCAGGGAAATACTACGGACTTGCGATCCTGTATTCTATAGTAAAAGAAAAAGAGAGAGAGAGAGAGAGAGAGAGAGAGAGATCCAAGCGACAGGTGGTACAGATTTTTCTCTAATTTCTCTCCTATTTTCTTCTATCGTCTCCTATCGTCTCTTTTCTACTCACGAAATCTACCTTTTTATTTCCACTCTCGATCTTTTCTTCCTTCCCCCGTCGATCGTAGTCGATAAAGGTCAAAATCGAACGGTTCTCCTTTCTTCACCATATCTTGTTTATCGCAACGTACTTACGCGGTAGACTATCGTAGACATTCGTTTTCTCTATCTTGTTTATCGCAGCGCGTAGGATAATTTAGACGGTGGTCGAGGACGTCTCATTTTACGTTTTTTCGTCTCTCGGGACGCGAACGGCAAACAAAATCGACGTGGCGCGATCCGATATTGTCTCGAAGTAATTTCGTATCGCGTATGTAGTGTATATGTATGTATATATGTACGAGCACCGTGTACCTTGGACGAGTGTGCGTGTGCATAAATATTCGGCAATCGTCGAGCATAATCGATAAGCGTGCACCTTCGCACGTGCACGCGTGAGATTATTATCGATACTTGCAAGTCCAATTGCGTAGAAGGTTTTTGATAGCGTTTCAAATTTTTATGTATGTATATGTTTTTTATTCGATACGCTACCCGACTCGTTAAAATTTATTTTTTTTTTAATATTCAACGGCTTCGTAAAATGTTTTTTAAATTATTAGAAATCACCAGATTTTCGGTACAATTGTCAAGATATTAATCATCTATCCTCCATAGTATATTTAAAAAAATGCTACACAGCATATGCATTTATGCACATGCATGCATACAACGTGTCTCGTATCGAACGTGATATACGCGTCACGCATGAAGATAAGAGGCATCAATTACGGCTCTCGCGACAATGGTTAGCTTTTATTTATTTTCACGAACTCGATAACCCTTATCGCTGGCCGATCTTTAAAATATCTCTCCCGAGCGAAGAGAAGAAGAAGAAGGAGGAGGAGCCATTTTCTCAAGACAGAAAGGGAAAAAGAAAGGCGGCTTAGCGTGTCTCTTTACTCTACTCGGCATGAGGTCCCTCGACAAAAACGTTTCGGACCATTACGGTTTCTTGCGTCTCTCTCGACTCCCTTGCTCGTCTCGCGTTACTTTCAGCTCGTTCCTTCGGTTATCTCGCGTCGAAAACATTCTACACGAAATCCCATAGATTTCAATTCATTTTTTTTTTACCAAGATTTTCAATTACCGATAAATCTGAAATTAAGAAAAGGAAAGTAAAAGAACATCGTTGATGCTACTACCGTCATCGATCTTAAAGAAGAAGCTCCCGCTGACGTGGATCGAAAGTACAAAATTAGAAGAAGAAAGAACGAAGAAAGGAGGAGAGAAAGGATCTCGATCATCGTTTCGTGAAACGAACGAGACACCTTACGGGCCTTTTTTCATGTTACGCCGGCAGGTGAAAAGGATATTCGAAGTATACGAGAGCGAGAAGAAGCAAGGCGAGACTCGAAAGAATCTTCACAAAGGATTTAATGGAGGGTGTGGAAAAAGGATGAGAAGGGGAATAGCAGGGATAGACGTGGAGAACGGGGGGGAGGAGGAGGAGGGATGTAGACTCGAGGAGGGAGGAATACGCTCTCGTCTCTTCTTCGCTCGTCCTCGTCGAGTTCTGTCTCGTTCCTCGCGTCTCATAAATTTTCCATAAGGACAATCGACCGTGCCTGAAAAGATAATCCGATGATCCGCGGCGAATTTCTGCCTCGTGAGACAGAAAGGGAAAGAGAAAGGGAGAAGGAAGGGGGGGGCGAATGAACGATGGCCGCGACTTGAGAATTTTCTTTGACGAACGAGCCACGCACGGATCATTTCTTCGCGAGGCCGTCCTGCGTGTTTCTCGAACCCTTCGAAGGGTCCACGTCGATCATGGATCCTTCTAACTTTCATCGAGACAGGTGAAAAGTATCGATACACCGTAGACTTCCTCATATTTTCCAACGTGTCAATGATCGATTTTCATGTGCGGTCGACTCATTGCTATTGTCATAACAATACGCGGTCGGTGGTATTAATAATTCATTGGCTAGTCCGGTTTAAGTATCGACATTGATTCGTACAGTAGTATCATTAAGTAAGGACGTTAGTCGCGTTAGAAGAGTTTTAGACACTCGGAGGTTCGTCGCGCTCGAATTCGTGTAGCGTTGTTAATAAAAATGAGAGTTATTCAAAAAATTATCCACAGCTATTCTCGAGGTCTAAAACATTTCAGAATTTAGAAATAAAAGCAAAGAAGTTGAAGGGACTCCTCGAGTTCTAAAATATTTCAAAATTTAGAAATAAAAGCAAAGAAGTTGAAGGAATTCCTCGATTTCTAAAACATTTCAAAATTTAGAAATAAAAGCAAAGAAGTTGAAGGGACTCTCACGAATTCGTTCTAATTCACCCAAACGAAACTCGAATGGAACACAAACGATCCGCTTGGCGACGAACGTCGAGTGAACTCGAGTGTTACATCGAAATGGCAGGAGCTGACATTAAAGAAGGCTCTCCGATCGAAAAGAGGATGAGAAGAGGAGTGAAAGAAGACGAACTATACGTAGGGAAAAGTCACGAGAGAGGAGGACGATCTCTTTCCGATCTCCGGAATATTCTGAACACCCGATGCGTGGCTTAATCGCGTTAGAAAGTGTCGTATTCGTGAAGGAGCGCTCGTCGAATGCGAGAGCGCCATACGGGATAAGAAAGTACGGAACGGGCCAGTGGAAACTTACGTCGTCCTACGACGATACGTTATACCGAAGGAGAAATTCTTACGCGCGTTTCGTGCGTTCGATTAATCGAGACACCGATCGCTCTTGGGAGGAAAAGAGAGGGAGAAAGAACATCGAACGGAGATATTCCGTTGGGAGATAAACATTTCAACGGGAAAGTCAAAAAGTTATATATCTTCTGTACTTCATTTTTTTTTTATTTTCCCTTAGTGCAGATGCAAGAAGAAAATTCGGTAGTTTAGAACGAGACGGTGTGTTACGATCGACGTATCGATCTTACTACTTCGTAAAGCGATCACGATTATTTACCAATCAAATTGCATCGCGATGCTGCCCAAACTCATTACCTAATTGAATACGAGTAATAGAAATCGAGGTGTCGATAAAAAATAAAATACTTCAATTTCGTAAAAGGATTATCTATGTTACTTCGAATCGATCTTATCGCTATCGATGATCGATTACTTAAAAAAGTCATCCCACTGGATTTCATCGATACAACAAAAAAATAAAATTTCGTCCAAATTCGAATAATTCTTTGAATACACTTATATTCTTCGAAGTGTCGTTTTCCATTTGCAGAATCGTGAACGCAGGCGTGAACGTGATGGACGTGTGAATTCCAGCGGAGAGAGAAGACCGGCAAGCTTCCAAGGTCGAGCGAGAGCGATAATTTGGATTTTAATGTTCCGAGGAGACAGCCGAGCGTGTTGGAAACGTTTGTACAGTACTTTTGGCCTCGCGTTCGAGACGAAGAATCGAAATGTAGTACTTACCTGTACCTCCGAGTACGGCGGAAATTTTCACGCTGAGTATTTAACGAAATCGCTAGTAAATTTATTTTACGTACGACGTTTCTTTTTCGTAACTTCGCTCTTCCGTTCCGTGTACTTCTCGGAGGAGGACATTAAAATCCACGATTTACGCTCGAACAGTTGGTACACGAGAGAAGCTCGCGGAAATTACAGTTTGACTTTTATGCGAAATCGGGATCGAGAGAAACGATCGGAAAATTTGGTTAAGGAAGGAAGGAAGGAAGGAAGGAAGGAAGGATAAAGATGATATCTTATTGTTAGATCTATTCTTCCTTTTCCTTTTCTTCTTTCATTCGCATAATCGTTTCGCAGCAGCATCCTGTTCACCCATTTTCGAAGGACTTTAACCAAGCATGACCGAAGGTGACTCCTCGTCTTTTTTCCTCCTTTTCTTCGGTACCAGTATGAGACACGAGTATAACACACGTGTCTACATATATATGTACATATACACCTACAAGTGCATAGGTACATACGTATAAGTGTGTGCATCAATGAACGTGAGTATATACGTACGTGGAAACACGGTTGGTATGTCATGGACGCTCTCGTAAAGTAAAATTATTCATCTTTCGTTTTTAATGCACGTTTATTTAAATAATTTAGCCGTTCGATTTCCCGCCACATGACGATGCACTTCGAATGGATTAAATAGTCGCACCGTAAGGAAGGACACGCCGACCGATAGATC
This sequence comes from Odynerus spinipes, assembly GCA_032403825.1. NCBI lineage: Eukaryota > Metazoa > Arthropoda > Insecta > Hymenoptera > Vespidae > Odynerus > Odynerus spinipes. Next base: position 1,209,298 of record JAIFRP010004521.1, read on the forward strand.
GTCCTTGCAAACCGATAAGCTTCGTGTCTCGTTGGTAGAGACGCGATGCGCCGAAAGCCGTGAGAAGATTTCATAATAGATTCGAGTTCTCGCGTACTCACGCATTTACGTATAGCGAGAGCCGAAAGTCAGAGGATTAGCACGATCGAGCGCAAATTCTTTTACGTAACTCTGCGTTCCGCTTATCTTGCGTATAGGTATTTATTTTATGTGTAAAAATGTCTGATAGATGTTACACGATTAATATGTAAGATAAAAATGATTTTTATCTCGGCAAAATTGCGATAGAAAATCAGAGATCGAATTTGGCTAATAAGTTTTACAGCGAACTTTAATTCTTTAAATTAATATTCCACTCATTCTGGAGTCGTCGTCATAGATT
>JAIFRP010004521.1:1218125-1230977 GCA_032403825.1 Odynerus spinipes
ATCATATATTCACGTGTTTACGCGTCGACTCTCGAAGAAACCGTCGATTGATAAGCGTCTCTCGTCGATTCTCTCGTCCATTCGACAAACTAAGTCCTCGTGAATGAAGACGAATCATTATTACTTGTTCGCCTTTCGCAAGAATCATATATACATATATATATATACATATATGGCATATTGGTTAACGAGGTCTCCCTCTCACTTTCCCAGCGAGTTCTCAACTTGATATATGTGTGTAGATTTATTTTAATTTACGTTCTTCCTCCACACACAGCCACGCGTATTCTCTTTCCGTTGTTTTCTCGCTATCTTCGATCTTTAATTAACCACTGCTCTTAAACTCGTAACCATGCACATACTCTTGTCGTCCGTTTTAGATTACGTTCGTCGAGCATTGTCACGGACATGATAAATTCCACCGATCTCACTTTCCTTTGCAGCATCCAGAAATAAAAAGTTTTTTCCATCGTTCACACGAGAGATCGGACTGCCGTGAAGTTTCTTCGTTTCACGGGGGATAGTTTCCCCGCTACGAACGAGCTCCTAGCAACAGCGAATTCGATATTCTACGGCAGCTCGAATTTCGGGAGCCACCGTCTTCTCACCAGGTTGGAATTTTTCGGGGGAGAAGCACCGGTAGGTATCGAAGAAACAGGTGGTGGTAGTGGTTGCGGTGCGAGTCGAGCGATCTTCTATAGAAATCGTTCGATCGATGGGGATTTTCTCCCCCCCCCTCTTACGGGATTTCTGAATTTCTCCCCATACATTTTCGTGATTCGGAAAAGTGTTCGAAATTTTTCAGAGCTCCCCGATGGTAACCGAATACTCTGCGAATTATCAGATACTACACGAGATCGAGCTCGGACCAATTGCAAACTTGTTAACTTTCTTTACTTGCAAATAATCACATATTACCAAGAAAGTAACACGACCGACTGTTTCATTCGGCAAAAAGATTGACGTTACCGTTAGGTCAAACCGAAAAGGAGCCATGGAAAGTAACAATTTGCGTACAATGTAAGCGATCTCCTTCTCTCTCTCTCTCTCTCTCTCTCTATCTCTCTCTGTCTTTAGTCTCGGCTTACAAATGCAATAATTTTCTTTCTCGTTAAATTACAGCCTTCCGTGCTACCCCGCTTTTTCGGCAATCGGATTTCGCGCTTATTCGACTCCTCCTCGCTGACGTTTACCGCGTGCATAAGCGAGAAAAAAAAACGTGCACGCGGGATCCTTTGAAAATTTATTATCGCTCCATCTATTCTACGGGTCAGAACGCTCGGCGGCAACAAGTGTCTCCTAAAAGCCACGTGATGTGGACTACCCGACACGCGAGATAGCCCTTATAAATCTCCCTACGGCTAGGAAAAGCCCCTTCGAGAAAAAATGGTGAAAGTAGAACGGGAAAAAGAGAGAGAGAGAGAGAGAGAGAGAGGGAAAGAGAGAGAGATGAAAAATGTCGAGAGGAACTGGGCCCCTTCGTAAGGGGAACCAAAAGAAGTCGAAGGTCTTCCTAACTGCACACGCAACGCACACGTAACGCACACGCTTGCGCAGGTTGCTGCCGAAAGTTTTCCATCCCCTAACGAATATACACACTCCCTCTTTCTTTTCAGTAGGCCGTTTTTCTAGCCACCATCGAACCGAGGGTATTCGTGTGTTTCGTGAATGCAGGTCGCAGGCTATGTCGATTCTACCGCACGGATAAATAAATATCCTTATAGGGGTCCCGGCCTCGTCTCGTGCACACAGGTGTCTCATAAAGGAAGGAACGATTTCAAATAGAAAAGGAATACATACGCCTGTGTGTGTGTGTGTGTGTGTGTGTGTGTGTGGGTACGTTAGAGAGAGAGAGAGAGAGAGAGAGAGAGAGAGAGAAGATAAAACGGTACAAACGAAGAACGTACGATGCTCGCACGATGAAATGGGACTTAAGGGTTCCCGAAGGGGTCCTCCCCTTCTTCTTCCTTGCAAGAACCGTCGTGTCCTTTTTAAGGGCTCCGACGACCGTGAAGAGACGCCAGACACATGTGTCTCTTCTCGGTAGAACCTCTTCTTCTCCTTCCTCGTCATCGTCTTCGTCTCCGTCTTCTCGGGACACTTTTTCTTCTTCTTCTTCTCTTTTTACCGAACAACCAACCCCTCGTCTTACCCTCTTCTACGGATCCAGGGATGAAAGACGCAGGTGCTGCCTCCTATAAAGCACTCGTCATCCTACTCCAATGGCGCCGAATATCTCGCCCTTACGATTTCTCGTGAATCTAATTTTGTTTGAATAGGTAACTCATTTTTTCGTTTATGCTTGTCGACTTTAACATAAATCTTTAAGAGATTTTTATCGTATTCGGTGTAGTAAATAAAAATTTGGTCCTTATCGATCATCTTATTTCGATTAACGTTTACGAAAATTATTAAAAAAAGATTAGAGTGTTTCCCAAATTGTTTTATTTTTTTAGTAATGAAATATTTATGCGATATACGTATGTAGGGACGTCGTACGAGGTCTTCCAAAATTCGAGGTCGCACATTGTGCGCGTCTCATTAAGCTCAACGGCACGTTTCTGCGCTCCCCCGCGTATTCGAGCTTTATTTTAGGATATCCAGGCTTCTGCGTAGTCGGATGTGCACACCACGCACACCCGCCGCTTCGTCGCTTTACGAGGATTCGAAGAAATCTCGAACTTTATTCCGGAACTTCGTGGTTCGACCGACCACCATACTTCTTCCCTTTGTAAGATGAGCATCTTCCAAATCCAAAATGAGGAGAGAAGATTTGCAAGCGAAGGTGTGAGTGACTTTTTTTTAGAGAAATCGTTTCAACGAGTTGAAACTTTGTATTCTCTCCATTCACCCGTGTTCTTCACACTTTCTCTCTCACTCGCTCACTCTCTCCTCTTCAATTTCTCATGCTTATTAAAAATAATACGAAGAAGTGTAAAAAACGAGGCAAAGAAATTTGAAAGCGTCGGGGAGGGGGTCATTCAAAAGCGATCGCGGTCGGTGCGAGGCCTTCAATTAACGTTGGAACCACCTCGACTCGAAAAAGAGTTAAATCCGCCCCCTTTCGCTCGTCGCCACGTCAAAACGACTTTATTTTCACGAGCAACGGCCCGAAACCTGCTCCCTCGCCCTTCCCGACGAGTGAATTTCTTCGGGGCGTTTCTACGCCCTTGCAAAGACGACTCCAAAGTCCTAGGAATACAAGGCGCGCCTTCTTCTACGTCTTCTTCCCCTCGGGCGAAAAATTATTGACCGTCTTTCACTCGTCCTCTCCCACGAGATCGTGCAAAACTTTCTCAGCCGTGTCAGTCCACCCTCCGCGGAAGGAAAAAAGGCGATCTCCTCGAATTCACATCGATGGCTCGCGAAAATGAATTCTTCCCCCGGCCATTCCGAAAGCGAATTTTGTGGGACGTAGCCGAGGGTTCGCGTTCTACAAGTCGTTTCAAAACATCGCCGGGTCGAGCTAACCACGACGTCTTTCCCACGACCGCAACGTACCTACCCCGGAACGACCGTTGTAGGACCTGCAACGTCTACTATGGGGGTGGGTTAGGGCCTCGTTTTCACATGTGGCTCTTGAAAAAAGTTTTCCCTCTCTCTTTCCCTCTCACTCTCTCGTCCTACGCACGCCTTTAACTTATGGGCGGTTAGCGATGAAATTTCCTTTTCTCCAATTAGGCGCGATATTTGCCTTTCTCTATTTTTTTCCTTCTCAACATTTTCTAGGGCACTTTTAGAGAACGACTTCCCACCCCAATTTATTTTTTTGATTAGTGTATAGCTAATGGATATCTCCTGTTCAAGTAATTAGAAAGAATTGTAATATTAATTTTTTTTAGCTCGAGTGACTCGCCGATAAATTAGTTATAAAAAATAATTTATACGAGATACCTAATTAACGCTTATCCTATATCGCTGATTGTATACCTATATACAAAGTGTAATCCCGATAGCAGTGGAAAAAATATCGAATAGATGCTGTAAGATCGAAAAATAGCGGAAGGACGACGGCTACGAATAAAGACGGGCACCCAAGTGAATCGGTAAATGCGACTCGTGACTCGCACCGTGTCTTATATAACGGATAATTTAACAGCGATGAGTATTAATTATCCGTGCGATTTCCTGCAATTTCCTAGCTCGGTTTTTCAATCGACGAGGCAACCGTAAGTTTTTCCTCGTCGTTGGATCTCCGCGCGGAAATTCTCGTAGCAACAACGATCCACAATCTACGATCTTCGATCTTCGATCTTCTTCTCGACGTGTTTTCACCGTTTCGCGCGGACGAATTTTCACCGTTCGAGCTCGTTCGATTTGTATCGAGCGCGCGTTGTCCCGGCCGCTGCGCGGATATCGCGACCGCGTCAAGATTATTCCGTATTCCGTCATACATAATGTAAGAAAACGTTTAACCCATATTCCGTGGCGCATAGCTTTGTATAAACTCGCTAAATTTTTCTTACCATTCCGAATTTCTCGTCGTCCGCGCGACTCGAGATGCATTTGACTTTTTAAGAGGCAAAAGCACGCCTGTTCTGTCGATCGGTTTCGAAAGAAACGAGACACCTCGAGATTCGTACCAGAACCAATTGAAAATTGATCGTTAGAAAATATTTTCCATAATACTTTTATGAAGATCGTTTTACCCTAAAAGAATCGAAGCCGATTACCGCGAATACAATTCTTCTCTTTTAATACTCGACCTCATCGTGAGCCACACGAAACACCGCTATAATCTCATTCCTTTCACTTATTAAGTCAAGGAAACAACAATAATGACAACGGGATACGTATAAGATCGTAGACAAGAAACCGGACACGCGTTCTTTCCTTTTAAAGTATTAAATCGAGTTCTCTCTCTCTCTCTCGAGTCCAGCCGATTCCAAGCGCTTCTTTTAAAAACCCATCAATTTTAATCCTTCTCGTTTCACCCTATATCCTTTATTTTTCTTTAATTTCTGAAATTACTCGTATCACCCGTTACATACGCCTGTTTCCACTTATTCTCGGTCGTCGCGAAGATCACCGAGAGATGTCTGCTCTTTGAAAGATTTAAACGCTCGCTCGCGAACGTTAAGCATGTATGTAGATACATAAATACGTACATGTATCTATAGATATACACGCAACGTAAGCAGGTATGTATGTAAGTAGGTACGTATGCGCTAAGCGCCGACATCGCACGCTCGTCCATCTCCATCTAGTCGAGACCTTTAATCGGCTTCCCAACAGAATCTTCCGTAGCGGTACGATAGTGTCGCGAGAATGACGAGACGATAGAGGTAACTATACATTCTAGCAATCGCCGTCATCTCCTACGAGCTCGCTCACGACGCGTTCGGAGATAAAGTTATAAAGCTCTGGGAAACGATTTTTACCGAATAAAGAATCACGTTTCGATAGGAGACGTTATCTGGTGGAACGAAATAATTAGTTAATGTCTGTATTATTAAGAATTCGTATGGTAATACGAGTTTTGACATTTGTTTAATTGAAGATTGATCGATCGTTAAAAAAATCCAAAAGTAGAAAACTTTCGAGTGTGAAACTAGAAATGAAACGAGGAATCTATTGGAACCGTCTATCAATTATCATTTCAACAATCCTGTTTAAGATAGTCACCCAACTTTCTTAATTTTTTTTTTTCAGATACCAGATTGTTCTCTTCGAAGTTAAGAGAGAGAGAAAAGAGGATGAAAGAAGATAACCGATAAATTTTCGGTGGGGTTCTCGGAATAAAGAGAAGACGAGTGAGAAGCGGGAAGGGGGATAGACTTCTTGCACTTGGTCAAACAACGAGATCTTTATGGAGCCCGAGGCTCACTCCCTAGTTTATTGGCGTTTCTAATTCGGTACCGGAAGTGGCCGAAGGGCACTCGCGAAAACAGACCTTCGGGATTAAAATAGTCCGGTCCATAAGAGATGTACGGTCACGCGGAAAGACCTAACTATTAATAATTAACACCTTCTGGCGAGGTAGAATTTTTCGATTATTTGACCTGCCGGCTTCTCTTTGCTTATACACGCCATCCTTATGGCGAGTTACTATGTCAACCTATTGCTGCTTTCGTAAAAGGGGGCGAATTTATTTTAGGATAAACTTTTCCCTTTTCCTTAACCTTCGTCGATTTTTGGTGTAGCTTCGTGACTTGAATGTTGTTGAATCAATTAAAAATTTCATTTTTGAGCAACGCGATACGATAGTAGACTATTTTTACATCGAACGAGGCGATTCTTGATTAATCTAATTATAAATAAAAGCTACATTATACGCATACGACGTAACACTTTTGTCTCGTGTATTGTCGACGAAACGTTAAACTTTTTTCTCTTTCATTGAGTCGATAACGGAAACGTCCCTTCTCATCGAGCCGAGTATCCTCTCTCGCGTCTCTTTTATCGTTTACAGAAGTCAAGTCGACGTCGGGGTTATCTCGTGTACGGATACAGCGTATAAAGGCCTTTGAGTAACGACGCGAAGGAGAAAGAGAGAAAGAGAGAGAGAGAGACAAAGTGAGAAGGAACGAAAGATGGAAGGCAAACACGAGCGATGGAAGCAGGAAAATAAAAACGAAGAAAACTTGTATACTTCCTCTTGAAACTCAGATACATCTTCGTATCTTTGTAACTTTGACTCGTGTTAGATTTTTGCAATAATTATCAATTAACGTCTCGTATCGATCGGTGACTATCGGACTTCATCCGGGAAAAAGAAAGCCGAGTCTCTCGTGAAAAGGATGAAAAATCGATACGATTGCCGACACGTGCCTATACGCGAGTGTACATATCATTCAACAATAAGTTGAGGATATCACGAGTTGGCGTGCGATTCGACGCAGTAACGCGGCGGTAATAGTTTAATAGCGTTACGAGAAATGAATTATACGCCGTTGACACGTAAGAAAACGATCATGATAGGAATGTACGGCGAATTTCACGACTATTATCGTGAGATTAGCACGCTAACGCAATTATAATGTTACTTTTATCATTCGAGCTTGATTTGAGCACATACATACACACATACGTACAATAAAAATGTACAGATCGTTATAGTATAGCAAAAAAATTCGAACTATGTTATATAAAAACTGTGTTAAACGAGAGTTAGTCGGACGAGGAGAATTCTTTGGTAATTTTATTCAATTTTTCGTGTAATAGGAGAAGAGATCGTCATCCGAGTGTGTTCGACTTTCAACGAAGACGATAGCCTCACAATCGAATGGAGGATCGCGTAAAAAGGCCGGCGTGAGAGTCGCTCGTAAGGATGAGCGTAAGAATTAGCTTTCGGACCGACGATGTACGAAGAGAGAGAAAGGGAAAGTCAATCGGGTGAAAGTCGCTCACCTCGATAGTTTTGCCTCTGTTTATCCCAGCGAGAATGCCTGTCTTACGTGGCCGAGAGAGTATGTACGGCCTTAAACCCGTATCCAGTGGCGACCTTCGATTTCTTTTCCGACTCGTCGTTTCCGGTGTTCCCTCGGTGATCATGGCGAAACCGTGATCTCGTTTATATTTTATATACTTTTTCGAAGGGGACCCGGATATATCCATAATAGCGATATCACCCAAAAAGGAAATTTTTCTTTTTAAATTGAGATTTACATATATCTAGGTAATATGCGCTGGACGGGGCAGTGAAATTATCAAGAAGAGAAAGCCGTATTAAAAACGTTCCGAATTTGTTATATCCTTTAATTTTGTTTCTTCCTTTTTTTTGGAACATGGTATTTTGATTTTTTAATATAAAATTTTTCGAGATCTTCGTTGGACTATGGAAAATATTTAAGCTTTGAAATTGCTTCCGTGTTCGTTCCAACGTGAATTCCAATGATCGCTTGTTTCTTCTTAATTACCCTGTCTCCGTTCATAAATCAACACGCGAGTAATAGATTCGTGCAAGAAATTTTGTTTCACCGGAGGATGCTAGAGGGAAGAAACTTCGTCTTGATTTATCGCGAATAATCGACAGGAATATAAAATTCGAAGTTGTTTTCAGAAAGGATTCGTCAAATTTTGTTCGAAGAAATCGGACGTTGCACTTTGATACCTCTTAAGATGCAGGCATAGGTTTTTTCTTCTACCGTCTACCGCATAAATGCATATGCATACGAACTTACGTGCATACGTAGCCTGCACACGCGAGTAGGTACACACTCGACCCTTCGAGCGCGTCAAAGAAACGACGATGATTTCTCGTACGTTTTCCGCTTGTCGAGGAAGAAATCGAGACATCGAATCTCTTTGCAGTATGAACCGTGAATAGAAACCGAGAATGAAAGTTGTTGGTAATTAATGTATCTTCCGCGTGGATCGTTCGAAATATTATTAGATTTGTTTAAAAGAAAGCATCGAATTCGTTTCATTTTTTATATAATCCGGCAAATTCGCCACAGAGCGTAGCAAAAATTTCTAATCGTATTCCATATCTCTGAGATATACTAAAAGTAATAAATAAGACACGATCCCACAAGTTCCTCATTTTTCAAGCACAAGTATCTTCAAAGTACTCCTCTAGATTTCTCCACACCATTTCTGATTCGCTTCGTATAACACGATAGGTCTGAATTTCTTCGCGAGTCACACCCCATGCAACGAGAAGAGTCCCTTTGTCGTCGTCGATACGAAGGGGGAAGTTGGAACAAGATGGAGTCGCGAACATGGAGTCTCGAATGGACCGTTCGATGAATATAAATTGTACTGAACTTTGAATCGTCGAAAAATGACTCGAAAGAATACAAAATTGTCACCGGATACGACGACTGGCTGCAACATTTATCGAGCGCCTTTTACGTAAACTCGACAAACACAATGAAGCGGTACATTAAGCGCTCGTTTCGATTATAACGAGCAACGTTAGATATCCTTAGAACATAATTTCACGGAAAGAAGATAGAATGAAAGAGTAGACGATAACATATGTGTGTGTGTGTGTGTGTGTGTAACTCGCGGATTACGGCAAAACGACGACGAGATGACGTTTAAATTAAAACGCGCGAGCACGGCTACGATATTTCTTAATTCGAGATCAATAGGAGATGTGAAAGTCGTCGAGGAAATAGTAAGGAAGTGAGAGCATACAGGACGCTTGCACTTATGAAGTGCAAGTCATTAAGTACGGCGTTTGCACTCGTGGGTGGAAGGAATAATCTACGAATGGGTGAAATTAATAAAGAGACACGAACTTCAGATGATAACGTATAATATACATTTTTTATTAACAATATACATACATTTAATCAGACATTTTAATTAATAATAAAACTTAACGAATATTTTAAGTATTGTGTCTGTTCATTCGCATTTAGTATACTCGAATTTGACTCGACAGATTTTTAGTACAAACTAACGCGTAAAAAAAAAAAAATCCGAATATTCTTTGAATACCAGCCCGAACAAAAATGCGATCGAATCAAGAGCGAAGGATCCGATAAAGACGACTTTCGAGCCGGACGTAAAGTCTCGTAGGCAGCTTAAAAGCCGCGACTCGTTCGCATCTCTTCTGCCCACCTCGCGCCACTTCTTCGTCCGGTTTACCTGCGTACATTTACCCGCATCGTTATATACTATATAGGTACTTATACCTATACGTATACTATATACTCTACCTGCGTGTCGTTGCCTTGGCCTTTGCGATTCTTGGAAGGATCTCGGTTGCGATCTATCGATCGACGATTCGCGCGATCCGATCTTCGATCTCCGAAGGGCAAAAGTAGAGAGGATTGCTTATCGTTAATGGGCTTTGGTAATTACGTATTACCTTGTCTCATTGTTTCCTTAAGGAATTCAAGAACCATTTGAAAAGAGACGAAAAGAAAAAGAAAAGATCGAAAGTAAGGAGGATCGAGAATTTTTACGATCGAATTTCCGAACGCCGTATCATCGTATCGGAACTCCCATCGAGAGAGAAGTCAACGAGACGCGTAACGCGTGTTTTCGAGTTCCATTCTTTCGCTAACAGGTACTGGGATCCTTTTCGTGTCGGTCTCGTTAAACGCGAGTCAAGAAGGGAAAGCGCTCTCATTGTCATCCTCGAAAGGGCGAAGAGAAACAGGCAGCGGGGCTCTCCTCTCGTGCCTCCTACGTTAACGCACCGAAACTCCATGGGGGTTTCTTTATAATGAAATGTTAATTTAACAGATGTTTACCGGCGGAAAAACTGCTCGCTGAAAATGCTCCTTCGAAACTCTCTCTCATCTGGAAGAAGTCAACGAGCGAAAAGAGAAAGAAAGAAGCTGGAAACGTGCTGGAGGAGAAAAGCTGGCCCAAGTGTCCACCAGATGTATGTATAACCCACCGCACGAGTTTCTGCATTATTATGGGAGTAGAGTACGTGGGTTGTTGAATCGGAACTTGCACGTGGAAACGAAGAGAACTCGTTTTGCAAGACGATTGCGAGCATTTTCGTGCGCGTCTTTTTTTCATCAAAGACGACACTGGAAACTTTCTACTGGGAATGATAAAAATGTCGATTAACGAACCAATCGAAGGGTAGGGACAATTAATTGTATAGATATGTCTCAGGAGTAATCATTTATTTGAAATTAATTCCTTTTTCAATTACACGAATTAAATATTCTTGCATCAAATGCAATTGCATCGCATAATCGATCTTCCGAATCTCGCTCGACCCCTCTTACCAGCACGCATACGCGAATACCTACCTACCTCCAGCGTTTATTAATCAAACGAATTTGTAACGATCATAGTCGTATCGTTATAATTACCACGGGTCCCCTGACTCGTCTCTCTCGACCGAATACCGAGATTAGGGAGACTCGCGCCATTTCTCCTGACATACGGGCAGATGAGGGTTCTCCTCGTTTCGACGGGGAGTCGCCCGGTGAGCCGAATGGGGGTGTTTTCAACCCCGAACAGATTCTCATGCCGCTAAATATAACGACAAATGGGGAATCAGTTCTCTTTCATGGTGGCCGTGTTACGCACCTCTGGATATCAGCCGGAGCGATGCGGGTTCTTTGTGGGAAACCCGCCGAGTCGAGTCACGAACCAGTCACGATACTCCGACATCCGAAATTGACTCGGTGCCAATTAGTCGATCGTTTTACGTTTCTGGTTTCCACGTTCTCTTTCTACGTTTCTCGAAATATCTTTAATCCGTATACCCCCTCGTATGAGACGGTATTTCAAGAACACGATTCTAATCGAATCCGACTTAAATTTTGTCAGAACCTTTGTGCAATCCAAACTTTTCTTAGCAGTGACACAAAATGTCCACCGTGTAGGTATGCATGTATATACATACATTTAACGATTCGAAAAGTTCAACACAACATCGACGATCCGTGACACCGAACGAAGTAACAGCCTCGATAGAAAGGAATTAGAAGGGATCGGTAAGGCTGAGGGGGTGGGGAGGGGGTGGCGGGATAGAAAAGAAGAGGTCGTCGCATTGTTACGAATCGTCTGATTCAAACGAGCACGATGGTTGTACGCGATACCGATGTAGAGGCACAATAATCATAATAATGTCCAGCAATTACCGCTTAGGACCGGCAGGAGTGAGTGAAATAAAGAGTGTACGTCGGAGAAGGAGGGAGTGAGCGAGAGGGAAGATGGAAGAGGGGCGTGCAGGGCATAGGCCCGACTTCATTCACGCGTGGCTCTTTTCATTCGAACGGGCGCGTTCTCCCGTGCGGCGAACGATGCACCATTGATGCAAGTACATATATAGATATATATATACGAGAGTACGTAGTGTTTTTTTTTTTATTTTTCTATCGGCGTATGCGAAAACAGAAGAAAAAAGAAATGTGTCGTGTACGGAACTTAACCCTGATTGTGACTTGTTAACTGACCTCGCGCATTTCTAAATTATTCGTAATTTATTTCGCGCTTTTTAATCATTTTTAGGTACGTATATTTGTATATCGAATGTATTAGAGTAGTATTAGAGATTATCACGTAATAACTATCTATGGTATTAATGTATATAGTATGTGTGTATTAACGCGTTATGCGAATTAACGCGAAATGATCTCAGGATGATTAAGTTTAAAAAAAAAGAAAATAACGAGTCGATGAGAACGCAATAAAGAAGCGACCTTCGCTTCCCTTTTTCGACGACGTAGAATGAGCGAAACGGCGCATTTCTTTCCCGAGTAGGGGAGCAAAAACGGAAGGAAAGAGAAGAGTGATCGACGTATAAAGAGTGTGAGAGAGAGAGAGAGAGAGAGAGAGAGAAAGAAGAAAGAAGAGAAAAGAAGGGAGACGGACGCGAAACGTCGCGATGGTCACTCGAATCTCGGAAAAATGAAACGGGTTGGTACGGGGGTCAACCTCGAACACGACACTATTATTACCTCTCACTGCGCATGCATATAATGCACATCCGAAGAATATACGAAATTCGAAAATCGCGGGGTCCTCCGGGCGCCGCACGGGTACGGGTCGCCACGACGAGTCGAGTCGAATAGAGGGGAGAGTATTCCTGATTGGTCGGTCAGCGAATCGCGACGTTGCCGCGTCTCCCTCGACGCTCCGTAATCCAACGAGAGTGGTGGGGATAGCAGAATGGGGAGCGACGCGATTGGCCGGCGCCGAGTATGCCGCCTTTCGAGAACCCAGCGTCTCTTAACCCCCACCGCCGCTCCTATAGCTTCCCCCACTCTCCGCCGCAGCGAACTCACGGCGAAGCGCGGCGCAACGAGCGCGGCGGGTGCGCTGCTTGGCAGTTAGCATTCGGGCGCCTTGCGAGCCACATCTCCTCGACTGAAAGGGAAAAGAGGGAAAGAGAGTGAGGCAGAGGCCGGACCGGCTCGTTTTATAAAACTAACTTTTAACCTACGAGAAAATTTATCGACTACGAGCTGACATATATATACATAT
>JAIFRP010004521.1:1239418-1252902 GCA_032403825.1 Odynerus spinipes
CCCCCCTCTCTCTCTCTCTCTCTTCTCTTTACCTTCTCCGAACGCTCGGCTCTCGATTTCACTTTCACGCTTGATTTACTCAAAGACACGCGCCTTCGATCGCTCGTGTCTCGTCCATCGCGTTCGCAACGCTCCTTTCATTTTTTTCTTTTCTTCGAAGACTATCGTGCGCGATAGCGACGATGGCACAAGTATTTTAATTTTTATCTTTTTTTTTGTCAGCATTTAAACTTACACCTTTTTAGTAGTTTTATCGAGCGGTTGGAATACATTTGTGTAAATGATTACTTTTGCAAACTATGTTACGTACACACAACATTAATTTACATTAGTTAATGTTAATTTTATACGTCGCCGATATGGAGCAACATCCTAGTTTAAATTGTTAATAAAAATCGAATTTCAAGATAGACCGTTCGGTCACGTTCGCGCGAATCAATTTACCGTACAGTGGACTAATTATTCATTCAATTAACGCCGCTAACTTACGTCACTTTTGTCGCAATGAAAACGGACCGCAGAGTCGGACACGCTTCATTGAAAAAGTACTTTCCTTGCGTCACGATACTCGACGCGTTTCGTTCAACCGAGATCGTTGTGATAAATCCGCTGGAAAATGCATACGACCGCACATAGGAGCACGTGTGAGTGTAGTATAACCGACAACGTAGAAATTGGTTATTAATTTAATGTTTATTCATTTTTCATATTAACGAAGGTGTTTACATTTCGAACGTGGTCCGCTTTATATATCGGTGAATCGACCAACCCGCGGTATATATTAAAAAATAAATTCCACCGTATATATTTAGTAGTTTGGAAGTTTTTTTTATGATTCATATGTTATAAAGAAATTAGTTATCTCCGCTCGCGATAGGGGTTTCTCTTCGATGAATTATAATTTATATAAAAAATATGATGAAACGATGAAAACCGACTTCCTCTCGGCGCGTTGTCGCGGTTTGCGGTTGAAAATAAAGCAAGAAAGAGGTGGAGGAAAGAAAATTGCGCGTTACGGCGTGTCCCTCTCTATTATATGCAAAATTCTCTTCGTTGTTATATTCATACCGCTACGAGTTAGACTTTACTACCGTTTCATTCATGCGAGTCGACCTTTGAACTTCACCTCCGCGCGTGAAAGCGACCATTTTCCTTTCTTCTTCTTTACCCCTCTCACGTTTTTTTTTGTATTTTTTTATTTTACGCGCTTCTCTTCCTGGCCACGTGTCCTCGGGTCTACGACTCGCGAAGCCAATTCCCGGCGACCTTTCGACAACGAAGAAATACCATTGCCGGAGAATGAATTCCTATTTTTACGATGAGAATTCGAGACTCGCCGGTTTGCTTCGAGGTGATTACACGTGTTGCAAGAGATCGAAGGTCACGAATGTCTTTTAGGTTTTCCAAGATCGTCAACATATTTTATACGAATATTTCTTCATTTACACGAATATTTCTACGAACGATCGCTCGTAAGAAGAAAACTACGTCGAAAAAGATAATCGGCCCCGGTCGAAGCCTCGCGAAATTATCTTTGCATTTTTACATTTTTTTCTCTTATTATTTATTCCGAAAGGTTATCTCGGGTATGTAACAGAAAACAACATCTGACTCGAGCCACACTCGTAATCCTCGTTTTCTTCGATGTGTGTTATTATTATTATTATTATTATTATTATTAATATTATCATCATTATCGTTATTATTGTATACGAGATTAATAACGGCAAGCTGAGATAACGACGCCATCATCGAATAAGTTCTTCTGCGAGAGTGTGTATGGACAACGGTGAGAGGGTTGCTGATGACAATGACTCAGCGGAATATTCATATCTCATTGAACTTGGCCTTTTGACCGGTAACGAAATGTACAGGTACCATGATTCATGCCTTCTTTCGTCTTCCTCGCGTTTAACTATAGCTGTTGCGTATCATTGCAGAGCGAACGTGTACGTTTTAAACGCGATAAGCTAATTCATAACTTTCGTAAAAGCGTGCGGGAGCGAACGCGTATATATAAAAATTTTTCCTTCTCGAGGAATATTGCATCAGAACGTATTCTGGTTTCTTCGAACACGATTTACTGCGTCTTGGCGCTACAGTTACCTGATAAGCGATATAATTTCCAGTCTGAAAACGCGTCGCGAGAAGACACGAGATCTAGATCGATCGATTGCAAGAGGACAAAAAAAAAAGAAGAAAAGAAAAGGAATTCTCGCCCGGGGCGAAAAGTTAAAAGCACTGAGGGATTTTAATCGGTTTTTTTTTTTAAGCGATCGTGTTTCTTTTTGCTCATTTAATATTTGAATCATCGAGATCTCTCTTTTTCTTTCTATCTTCTCTCTCCCTCTCTCTCTCGCAACGCTTTCGATTCCTCTTATGAATCATTCACTCCGACTGAATATACATAGTAACAGCAGGATGTATATAAAAAGAGTGAGAGAGAGAGAGAGAGAGAGAGACGAAACACAATGGCGACGGCTCGTTAACGAGCTCTCGATAAAATTTATCGCATTCGAAACGAGCAAACGGAGTAAATAGTAGATGGATATTGGCTCGCTGCTGTCACTCGCTCGATCCTTAGTCACGTTTCCTCTTCCTTTACATCGAAATGAAGGACAAGTTTCGAGAAGGAAGAGAAAAGAATGAAGGTCGATCCACTCTCGGTGACATTGATACGATGAACGCGCACGCGGTCTCCTTCAAGGACGAGTCTTAGACTTTTAACACCATTCCGAGGTTACGCACGTCTTTTAGAGAGCTCGAACGAATTCGTGAAGGTGTTCCGTGAAATTTCAGGTCTTTGTTAGAGGAAAAAGAAAAAGTACGAGGAGATACACGTGCTCTCGATCGGTTGCAATTGTAGTAGCTTTTATTTGGATACCGATCGACTGTGAATAAATTAATTATTAATCACTATTGATTAAAATACATTAGAACACACTCCTATGCGTGTAATTATGTATCGTTGGTATTTTTAGACGTCCAGTTTATATGCATGGTAACTGAATATCTACCGTCTGTCACGCGTACTTTGCATTAGATTTTGTCGTAGCGAAAGGATTAAATTAAAAATGCAAAAAGTGTATAAGTAACGTGATATTTGATTTAATTGAAAAACGTGCTACGTGAGATCGATAAAAAAAGTATAACATACATTATTAGATTATGAACGAAGACAAGAGCATGCGTTTTTGTGCATATGCACTTTTTTCAAGGTAGTAGCAGATATTATTCGCGCGCCCTTTTCCGCAAGCTTCGTTCGAGTTTCGAGAAGAAAGACGTTCCTACGTTTTCAGCCTTCTACGAGAAAGGAAACGCGCGAGCGTGGAAGGGTAAACTTCTGAAGAGTAGTATGAGAGAGAGAGAGAGAGAGAGAGAGAGAGAGAGAAAGAGAAAGATCGAGAGAATGAGCGCTGCTGCCTAGCGAAGGGAGGAAAGGAATGGAAAGAACAGCCGAGGGCAGGAGAAAAAGAAAAGAAAGAGACAAAGAAACATAGGAGCGGTGTATGCACGTGTGTGCGTACACGTGTATGAAAACGGTGACTGCCTTTTAGCGCACGCGTGTGGGCGCGCGAGCGCGTTCGCTCACTCACGCTCTTTTCTTACGCATAGGAAAGTTCGTCGTGTCGCGCGATCGTACTTTGCAACGCGCTGACTCACTCGAGCTACGACGACGACGACGAAGACGACGTTCGAAAACGTTTTCGTCCTTTTGCTTTCTCGATCGTTAAATATTTCATGAACGAAATTTGTCGACAGCTGTGTCTCGAATTTTGGAGACTTTGTATGGTCTCTTAAATAGTTTGGTACTTAAATCAATTTTTTTGGTAATAGGATGCTCTTTTTTTTTTTTTTTATTAAAATCGTCTACTAACAACGGCGCAGTTTGTAATTTTTGTCGAAGAATAATATTTCAGAGACTCTGTGCAGATGGAATTGGTAATTGTGTAATTTAATGTTAACTGGTTGCAGATTTTTTAAAAGCAAGATCTATTCGGGAAATTACCAACGTTCGTGTTAAGATTCTAAGGAAACGTCTAGGTCACTTCGATGTTTCTAGTTCCGACGAACCTTTTTTTGGTATCTATCCACGAAAGGTATAATTATAATTTCATTCTCGTACGCGTGTCGTCGTTTTCGAAGAAAGAAAGATTTACAACTTCCTCGACGAACGCTCTCGCGCGTATTCGTTTATATATTCAACGAATTTATCGTAGGTGCGGTGTATTTTCCTCACGGCTCTCTCTCGTCAACGTGGAAAACGTTCATCGTTCGACTTTGATTTCACGTCCGTCGGCACGTCGTTACGCTGAATTTCGTCACTACGCTCCGAAATTGTTACTCGAGGAAGGAGATGAGAAAATTGAAAAGACCGACGAGAAAAACATGACGTTCAAAAATACTCGATAACGTTCGAACAAGTGGACGTTTATGAAATAATTTTAACTCAACATTCGTATTTGTTCTATTCAATTTTGAACTCATCGAAACCATGATTCGATGATTCGGTTATGTTCTTTTTACTTCTCGATAATGGAAAAATTGCATCGTCACGATTTAATAATACCGATTTTTTTTTATGTTCTTGTTTATAAAAATATCATCGGAAGGAAAACAAAATTTTTAAACCGGTCTTTCACGAGTGTCAACAACAACGGTAGGAATGGCTTAGGTATCGATAAATTATTGATTTTCGAGTCCGATTATCACGGTCTCGCGATTGTAATTAACTACGAAAATAGCAGATGATTAAAATAACCGGTAATCTCAATGTGTTAGCCTCGTTAATGACTAATTCAACGGTTTTTATTCGGGAGAACGCTTTTCCTTGACGGTTTAACATTAATCATCCTTTTTTGGTCCCACGGTCGATGCAGTGATTTTCTACTACCGGTCAGCTAGTAGTTAAAATCACTGACTATTTCAGGAATCACGGAAAGCGGTTTTGTACATACGTCTCCTTCGAAATCCGGTTTTCTATAGTTCTATCGTCTGTCGTTCGTTACACATTATCTTTTAGTTTTCAGACAAACGAGTTCTAAACATTAGAGAGAGAGAGAGAGAGAGAGAGAGAGAGAGAGAGAGAGACTATCGAATGAAATAATGTGTATTATTTAAAAAAACTCTTAAACAATACGTTAGACTCCATTCACGTTGAGATTGCGGCCGAGTAGTTAGTATAGTTCTACTGTAGATAAAAGCGATCATTATCGATCGCTCGTTATCGAGCTTAACGGTCAATTATCGAAAACGATATGTTTCTTTTCGACGCGACGGTCGGAAGCAAAGAGTGCATAGTAGGTTAGACACACGATTTAGACTTCTTATCCATCGTTCATGCATGCGTGCCATAATATACCAGTAGCAGCAGCAGCAGCAGCAGTAAAAGCAGTCGAGGTCCGTGTTCCACAAAGGGAAACGTGTACACCGTGTTGTACGAGCGCGCCGCGAGTCAGAGGGGCGATACGCTCGTCTGCACCGGAAAGCGAAGAAACGTTCCTCCGCTCCGCTCGAGTTTCTTTTGTTCCCTCCACTCCTTCTTCGATGAACGAAAGACAGAAGAGAAGGATAGAGCGAGAATAAGAAAGAAGGGTGCAAGAGAAAAGAAGGAAAAGGGAAAAGAAGAAAAATTGAAAAGTTCAGAAATTTAGAAAGCATTAAAAATACATAATAGAAAATTCATCATCGATATCGTGGTCATTCGGTCATTATGATAAATTCAATACGCGCGTGCCATTGTCCTGTTTCGTCGAGAGGCAAACCTTTTTTTTACCTTTCCTTTCATCTTCAATTCTCGATAGAAAGAATTTTAATTACCATGCTTCGTGAAAAAATATGATATGATATTAAAAAGTTTCGTATAATTGTCCACTTTTATATTCGATAGAATAGAAGCTACGTTAACGGAGTGTCGCTTCGTTAAGCGAATCGAGGTTGCATCGAACTCTTCTCCCACGCGTCGCGTTCGATTTAATTGCAGCATCGAACCATTTAAAGAAACGCATTGCACTTTTCCGTCTTCTCACGAGGCATCTTCGAGGAGAACGCGCTTTTTCTCATAGATACACACACTATCGACGTCGCGTCGAGGATAATTGCCGTCCAATTGAAAGTTACCTAGCTACTATCTACGCCATTTTTTTTTTCAACCGGATAGCAATCGAAACGTTTCGTTCCAGAACCGAAGGAGAGCGTAAAAAAATAAACAACCGATTCTGATTTCCAATGACGAACGAATCATCGTATGATATATGTGTATGCGTGTATGTATGGACATACATACGTCGGAACAATACGTCAAGAAAGATACACAATTTCCATTAAAGCGCATACATACGTACATGCATATATACTTGGTCACCGTATAGTAGAATCGTTTATAGTTTAACGTTGGACTATTGTACGATGCACGAGACCCATTTTTATGTCATGCATTATTAAAGACTTTATCAAGGTCCACCGCCTTTTGTAAACATAACCGTACACTTTTTCCGGTAGTATCGTGAGATACCAAGGCCGAAAGCTATTCAGACAGTACCACCGTGACAATAGTAATCGACAGTGTGTCGTGATCGTTCGTTCTTGACGTACATACTTCAATCGATCCCTCCCTCTCTCTTTTTTTTTAAATCCGTAATTATATAATAGGAATATCACGAATGGCATAAGAAACGCTCGACACTCGAAATCAATTCCCGTCATTTTCTCCTCGCCATAATACGACACCGAAGACGATTCGCATCCCTTTCTTCTTTCTCTTCTAACTAACTCAAGGATTCCATTCGCGAGAACGAACGTTATTGCAACTATCGTACGAACGGATTCGACACGCGTCGCGTGTCGCAATTCTTTCCGTACGGTTTTATATACGTATATGATTTGCGACTCTTACTCGTTGGTGGAAAAGTTCTCGGATAGGAAAGTCATTGTTTCTCTTCCAGTTATTCCTTGCAAAGGTTGCTTAGATTTCGATTCTTTCGATACTTTCACCCTAAAATCGTCGACGAGTTATTCAACCTACAGATTTATCATTTTTTCCATAAATTGTCCAATTCATCTTTTATTAAATTAATTATCACAAATGTCTCGGTATTATCCGAGGATGCATCGCCTTACGGTATATAAAACGTGCAAGTTTGAATATCTCCGATGGATGTTGACTCAAAGTGTTAATCGTCGGAGGCGGTGTAGCGGTCACACGTGACCAACATCATGTTGTTTACGCTGCACACCGCGCATTACGCGGCGAGATCATGGCGACAACGTAAACGGTGGCGCAGCCGGTGCCTGGTACCAACCGAGCGAGACTCAGCGTTTTTCCATTTTTCTTCTTTCTTTCTCTCTCTCTCTCTCTCTCTCTCTCTTTATTTTCTCTTTCAGTTTTCATCCGTACAAAGCATCCATGTTTCTCAACGTTTACGAGCAGCGTAAGTTGTTCCTTTGCATACTAAAGAGTCCCCAAGCACCGTGTTCGACCTCGACTCGACGATTTTATTCGATTCTTCTCTTGAACGAACGGAACGAGTCGCGTTAGTTTGATTTTCTATCATTATCATTATCTCTCACGATATCACCGTCAATTTTTTCAATCCCAGGGAATTTTATCAAACGTGGAACTCCAAAGTGGCTGACGATCTATAGAAGCAATTTTTCTCTTTGTTTTTTATCTTCAATTATTAATTTCTATTACATTGTTCGAAAGACACATCCACAAGACCAACAAGAAAAAAACTTTCTACTATTTTTAGCAAACTCCAGTAGCTTTCACTTTTTCCCTCCCAATTTGTCCGCTCCAACTTCGGCCAATAATTCGTCCACTCTATTTCCGTTCCAAGCACACGCGCACGCTCCGATCATTTTTCTCTCTTTAAGCCGTGTCAGCGAGCGGATCCATTTTGCGTAGACGCGCGTACGGTGAACGTGATGGTTAAGAGGAAAGGAATAGAAGACCGGGTGTCTAGTCGATGGCTCAAAACGTTCGGTGAATCATCGAAGACGACAAGGAGCGCGTAACGCGTATCCCAAGGCTGTTGCTGTTGCTGTTGCCGTTGCTACTTTGCGAAACACGTGTGCGTAGTAACGGTGTCTAGAAGCTTCACGAAAGCCGTCGTGAATCTTACTCGGCGTTTCTCAGAAAATTTGGCCAGTTTATTTTCTCAATTAACGTCCTACCACCGGCACCCTTCCTCCATCTTTGCTTCTTCCCCGTTCGTTTCATCTTTTTTTTCCTCGCTTGCTTCTTATTCATCGCTAGGGAGATAAAACACGCCTTCGACGGAAGACGCGTGACGTAATCCTTTCACTGGCGGCACAGGAATTCGTGGAATATACCTGGTACTTTTATTAACATCTTCAATCTCTGTTATAATACGTCTATACGTACACGATACGCGACATATGGGGCGGACGTGTATTTAAAGTTCATAGAAGTACGATAACGAAACTTTGTTTTATCATTATCATGTTATATTCGTGTTTGAGTATCACAGTGTAATAGGGAGAAGATAATTTTGACGCGAGTGTATATATTTCGAATAAGCAGGAGGCAATTTCAATTTGCGCTCGAAACTTTCTTTTTTTGCCGTAAAAAATTCTTCCTTGCTCTCGATCAAACAGTAGTAACATTACGATCTCGTTATTTAGCAAGAAAAGAAAGTGAAAGCTTCCGATGGGTCTCCGTCGGTAAAAATAACGTAGGTAATATGGCTACCATTTATGTATACATACAATACGTACACAAGTTATGTGTTTCGTATCGGTGCGTCGATAAAATGTGCTCGCGCGTGTATCACCATCTCCACATATTATAGTAGGTGTATGTGCTCGCGCGTGTAACGAGGATCTGTGGTTATGTAAATAATTCGAACACGATAACGCACGTGCATCCGGTAACGGGAGAGACGCGGACGAATCCCGAACGTACATAATTTCCCTTTTGCGATCGAATCGTGTATGAAAGAGGCGGCATACGAAGGAAGGAGAGAATAGAATTGGAAAACGATTCGCGAGACGCGAGAACGGATCGCGGCATATCGCGTTGACATTGCCGCTGTATACACGTGCACTTGGAAATTTCCACTGGTGTATTGTGTCCGCGAGTTCCCGCGCGGGTATGTGCTAGGAATCGTGCAGAGAATACCTGACGCGGTATCGTTGCTTGCCGCCGATTATTACGACAATACGATTCTGTTATTTAAGAACGGAGCTCGACGCGATAAACGCGAATCGAAGCGCGCGTCTCGAGCGATTTCTCGTGTTTCAAGCGATACTCGATAGTTCGGAGTTTCGCGAGTCTTGAAATAGGAGTCTGAAACCTGTTTTTTTTTTATTTTTTTATTTTTTATTATCCTTCTTACTCCTTTCGGTGTCTTTTCTTTTAGGTACTCCATTTTGGAGCTCTAGAACGAATATCCTTTTTATGTTATTACTTTTTTTTTATTTTTTTTATTTGCTTCAGGGATCGTTAACGTCGCTCGAGCTCGAGCAATAAATCTTTCACGCGTAACCGCCGCGGCGTGTCTTATCTGAAGCGCCTTATTGAGATTTTAACGTGTCAACGTAACGCGCCGTAAGAAGTCGCGTCGAGATAAATCACGCTGCTAATACTTTTGTGTGTACGCCGGTGGGCTTTGCCGCGAGCACCTCTCTCCCTGCCCCCTCTCTGTATTTTTCTCCCACCCCCTCTTTCTTTCTCTTTTGCTTGCTTGCGATACGATCGGCAAGAAATCTTTATTTTTGTAGTCTCTTCAGGCGCTGCTACGACAAGGACGTCGTACGACGGTTGTTCATGATACTTTGTTCGATCGCTTTACGAAGTGGAAATTCCCACGACGAGACTTTATCTTCTCGATCCTTAAACTTTTCGAGCGGAGCGATCACGAATCGTCCTACAATTTTGATAATACCGAGATGCAACGTCGAGCATTCTATTTACGGCGTTCGCGTAATGAAATTGTAGCGATTTTTTGGTAGGTTTCCATCAATTTATAATTGACCCTTAAAAAATGTTGTATGCGAAACAAGTTTTTTAGTCGCGAACATTTTCGTGATCGATATTTTTCGCATTCCGCCTAATCGTGCGATGTCTAGCGCTTAATTGGACAGCTGGAAAGGTGTTCAATTATCACAAGATATCGTATATTTTAAAGCCCGATGGATATCGATACGCGCTTATCTGCATTCGGACATTTTTTTTTTTATAATCACACGCGAAACAACGGAAAGAAACACGATCATTTCGAAATGCGTTTCTTTCGAGGAAAATTTTTCCCTCTCAAGTTGTAAGCATCATTTTCCAACGATTTCCAAACGAGTAAAGGGCTCTGCC
Organism: Odynerus spinipes; assembly: GCA_032403825.1. NCBI lineage: Eukaryota > Metazoa > Arthropoda > Insecta > Hymenoptera > Vespidae > Odynerus > Odynerus spinipes. The sequence continues at coordinate 1,249,749 of JAIFRP010004521.1, forward strand.
TGAAATGTTGGGATAGAGAGTATACCAGGAGAAACCATAAACTTTCTGGATTTATGGTTTCGGAATTTCGGGTCTTCCTGCGCGTTACGTCGTATCGCTTTTACCTGGAGCTTCACCGGACTTATTTCTGCCTTGTTTCAAAGCCGTAATCCCTAATGGAAGGTAGTGTAGCGTTTAGGACCTCTTCGTGTTCAGGTAGGATAGCAACAGAAGAGACCGAACCCTTCGAGTTTTCTCATCCGTGTCTCTTTTCCACGCACGCGGTTAGCGAGCTCTCCCGTGTCCGCCTAACCAACGCACTTTAAATGAGAATTAATGATCTCAAGGCTTCCCGTAGCCAGTACGCGAGCATGATCTAGGACAATAGTCTCGAGAAAATTACCGAGTGCACACAGCGTGTACTATCAATGGAAGAGCAACAAGTACCGCCGGGAGAAAGATGGCTGCTTTCGATGTACGTTAAAGAGACCTTGAACGACGTGGCGTCTATCAGCGATCGCGATTTCCGCTTCGAGTACGCTGCGCGAAATCACGAAATCGGATATTTTTTCTCTCTTCGCTATTTACGAGACGCGAAACGCGTAATGTATGTACTATTGGCCGCGATCGCTATCGAACTTGATATTAATTCCGCCGGTTCGAACGACGACATGATTGCGTAAGCGATGTTGTAATACGCCCGACAAGGTCCGCTCAGGATTTTTTTCCCTCTTTTTCAAATAAACAGCTTAATCGTCGGAAGTGATCGACACGTTGTAAATCGTACGGCGATAGCCAATGGGATTCGATAATCGAGCGATGACTCGCATAGTTTTACATATTTATACGTAAGAGTGGTTACGCTAAGCAATAATCAAAGAAACTGATTGGGGGATTATATCTGATGGATGATTTTTCTGTTTACAGAACGCGAGCTCTACGAAGGCTAAGGATGCGAGCACAACGAACGGCAATTCGGTGTCGACGACGGGCAGCGGGAATGGAACGAACGGGGGTCACGCGCCCCTGCGTCGAAGTTACACGTCGTTGGTAACAACGTTGATCGAACAGCATCGGAAGCTCGACAGAAGCGTGAGCGAGCCTACGTCGCGCTACAAGACGGAATTGTGCCGGCCGTTCGAGGAGAGCGGAGCGTGCAAGTACGGCGACAAGTGTCAGTTCGCTCATGGCTATAGCGAGCTACGAAATCTGGCTCGGCATCCGAAGTACAAGACCGAGTTGTGCCGCACGTTCCACACGATCGGGTTCTGCCCGTACGGTCCGCGGTGTCACTTCATACACAACTTCGAGGAGGCACGCATCCACAATCAGAAGGTGAGCGCTCAGCTAGGCTCGTCGCAGCCCAACATCATGGGCCTGAATCCGTTGCTGGGTGCCGCGGCTGCGGCAGCGGCCGCCGCAGCGGTAACGGGGGTGCCAGCAACAACGGCTGTACCACCGCAGCAGTCGCGGCCGGTGCGAACGCACCGAGCAACAGCAACGTCGCCGCGAGCACCACCACCGCCAATCTCAGCGTCGGTTTGCTCGAACAGATAGCCGCCGCCTCGCCTCAGGTCGCCGCGGTAGCCGCAGCAGCAGCAGCCGCCAATTCGCCTCCCAATCTTATGCGAACGAATTCCCTTAGTTTGGCCGCTACCACGGCTGCTAACGCCGCCGCCGCCGCAGCCGCTGCCGCCGCTGCGTTCACTCCGCCACCGTTGCTTCGAACTAACTCCCTCAGCCTAGCGACCAGTCACCATCACCACCATCAGCAGCAGCAGCAGCAGCAACAACAGCAGCATCACCCACACCATCACCACCACGCTCACCATCATCATCAGCAGCATCGCCAAAACGGACCGACCGGGAGTTCGGTGATAGGTGCAACCAGGCCGAAGCCTCTCAATCTCAGTCCGACCTTCTCGCTCGGCAGCACGGCCGACTCGGTCTCGCCGTCCTCGAGCCTGAGCCAGTCGCCCACCAACTCGATGGCCAGCTTTTTCAGCGACGACTCGACGCAACAGGGCGTCGCCACGAATATGCCGACGACTCCGTTCAGCTTCGGCCAGGATTTCGGACTCCTCGCCACCAGACAAACACCCAGCCCACGCGCGAATGGCGTTTGCAGTCCTCTCGGTTCGGACGAGCTCACACCGAGAACACCGTCGCCGTTGTCGCCCAACGCGGAGTCTAGGTTGCCCGTATTCAATAGGATCAGCAGCACCCTCGTCGACTTCGACAGCCTCAAGCTCTAAATCGCCTACACTCGTCTTCGCACTTTCCTCGCGGAGGACGATCCTGGACGCCTTTTCCCTCGACCCATTTCGATCGCTATTTTGTCAGTTCGATCCGAGCACACCAACGAGGAGATGGAAAGAAGAGACGAAAAAGGAAACAACGCGACGGACGAGATACTATTACTCAGCCCTGATTTCCTGTCGTTGTTCTTATTGTTCTTGTCAAGTGAGATTCAAAACCATATACTACGAACTCTCCGCGTCCATATTCTCCGCCAAAACGAAGAAAGACGAGCGTTCTCTGCGGCGCGGTTCTCGCGTCAGATTTGATAACGGGGAGGACATCCTCTTTTTTTTTTATTCGTCGTCGTTACTACTCCGCTTCTTATTTAAAGCGTTCTCCCTCTTTTTTTTTCTTTTTCTTATGACGCACCTCCGTGCATCTTGCTATCGTTCTTGAACGATCGTCTCTTTCCTTTTTTATTATCATTATCGTCACTATTAATATTATTATTATCTATTTTAAAATATTCTTATTATTCTTATTATTGATATAATTATTATTATTATTATTACTATTACTATTATTATATTATTATCATTATTATAATATTAATATCATAACTATCATTAACGACATTAGATCGTCGGCATCGTCATTACATATTCATCGCGTTTAACGATCACCGCAGTCGCGTTTTCTTTATCATTTTCATCATAAAATTCATTAAAGACACGCTATTTACCACGTTCGCCGTTTTAGCTATCGACGATGCCATTGCGCTAATCTGTAGCGCCTCCCGCGCGCGCGGTCTTCGTCGTTACCGGTAATTGGTAAATGAAACAAAAAAGAATGGCGGGTCGATTTCACTCACGAACGACGACGACAACGAAAACGACGAATTTGATAATTGTTCGATGATTTCGATGCTCGTCGT
>JAIFRP010004521.1:1260748-1273088 GCA_032403825.1 Odynerus spinipes
TGTGTGTGTGTGTGCTCGAATCAATGGAACAGAAATGGAGCTTCACATTTGGAATATTCATGAGGTATATCAGCATACGCGATTGCTACGAATGATTCGAGAGAGTATCTCTTTCGTGAGTCTTCTTTTACAAAAATTTCTTTATTTCGTAACTCGAGAAATAAAAAGGATGGCCTCTTTTCGATTTTTATCAAGAAAAAATTTTAACGCTTTCGATCGATATTTTTCATTTACCAATCTTACATCTCTTTTAATTATTATATCTACTTTGAAAAGAAAAAAATCTTGTCACGCACGAAGAAGCGTATAAAACATTGTTATTTAATAGAAATATGTTTCAGAAGTGAAAACTGCATAAAAAGACGAACTTGATAATAAAAGTAAGATCAAACTCGCGTTTTCGCATTTTACCATCTCGCAGCCGGGGCAAGATCGACGACGATCGCGTCCACGTCCGCGTTTGCGCGCGCGCACGCGCGTGTCAGTGAAAAATCAGCTCGCGCGTGGAATGTCGTTCGCGTTCGCGCCGCGATATACGTAGTTAAACACAAAGGCCTGGACAAGAGAGGCGGGTGCGAAACTCGCGCGTTTTCTCTATCTATCTTTTTCTCTTTCCAATACACGCGAGCATATATTCCTCACTGTCTCTCTCTCTCTCTCTCTCTCTCTCTCTTTCTCCCTGTTCTTCGAGCTTCGAGTTCCGTTTCGCTTCGCAATCTTATCGACTTCGTGCAAGGCTGTGCAACGAGCCGATCGAGCGACGCAACGCGAGTCCGCGATATTGATTGTTGCTAACCGATTTTAATATGTATTTTATTTATTCCGAAGTTTGCCGAGCTTCGATCGCTGATAGAGATAAGGATAAAGTTAGCGATTCAATAAACCGATTTTGGTATCGAGTCGAGTCTTTCATAATTTTTTGTCTAAAGAAAATAATTAGGTGATATCAATGTAATGGATGAATGATCGAAAATGGTACTTTTTATGAAAGAAAGATAGAGTCGCTTCGTGATCCATTCAAAAAGACGGGTCGAGCGTACGCGTCGTGAACGATTTAAAACGTAACATTTCTATGAAACGAATCGTCCCAAAGTCGTAACTCGATTTGACGGGGAACGTAGGAGAAAATTTCCTTCCAACTTATGAAGGGTTAAAGAGAGCATCCTCGTTGCGAGATTACTTCCTCGGAAACTCACCACCCACTCGAGTTCCCTCCCTGTTTCTTCTTTCTCTCTCTTGCTCTCTCTCTCTGAATCTTTCTGCTTTGAAACAGGGTCGTCGACCCTCCGTGCCAGCGTGCAGGCTGATCGTGGACATTCGAAAAGACGCGAGAGAGAGAGAGAGAGAGAGAGAGAGAGAGAGAGAGTTTCGTGATTGGCGAAGGGCTCGAGAGGAGAAGAGACTCGGCTCGCTCCCTGTCACCCCTCCGTAAACTCGAACCTCCCTCGAATTCTCCCTCTTTCTCTTTCTCTCGTTCATTGGCCTAGCATCGAGCATCATGTAAAGCGCGAGAGAGGGAGAAGGGGGAGAGAAAGAGACACTAAAATTAGCAAGGGCGTATATACCGGCCGGAAGAAATTTGGCAGCGACGATCGAGCCACCGTACTCATAATTCAGTTCCATTCTGGTACCACCGACCTTCGTTATTGTTTCGATCGTTCACCCAAGATACGCGTCGAGACCATTCGAGGCTTCTTTTCTTTATATCGATAACGAATGAACGAGTGGTTAAAAACCTAAAACGATATTTATTAATATTTTGAAGCTCGCTTCTCGAATTGGCGTGCGCGTACAAAATTGGCGAGAATAAAAACATTTTTATTGATTAATAACAACGGATATAAGTAGTGCAATAATAACAATCCCCTTCTCACGGTTAATAATAATTATACTACAAACAATACCCGATCTCGAATCCGTCGAACGACTCGTTACGTATCATAACAAACTTAGTTCGTGTGAACGCCGTGCAAGCTCGAGACGCTTCTCTTACAAAAATATTGTTCCTCCCGGGTTTGTAGCTTCAACGAAAGTAAAAAAGGTCCGTCGCTCTTCGCGGCGGGAGTGACTCGAAAGAGGCCACGACTGCTGAACCTTAATTGCTGCAATTGCCGTTGCCCGATAGCGAACGCGTTCGATAATAAGCGATATTTCCATTATTGCTCGCGGAGAGTCGGAGTTACTCGGCAGCAGCACCAACGGCAGCAACATCTATCGCGAGATTATCTCGACGAACGGCTCGAGCACGATATTTATCTCTCCGACGAAGCGAAGCGCCAAGAAGATAACGATTATCGTTTGCGCGACCGTTCAACAACGAAGATACATACGTACGTACGAACGAACGGACTACGGCGAAGCGAGAAAGAAGCCAACGGATAGTTTTTAATTACCCTGCGACAGCATTGCGATAAATGAGTGGAGTCCGCAAACCGGCGTCGAGTATAATCCTATCCGTGAAAATGAATAAAATTTAATTCGTCGTAAACGAATCATAGTTCGTTCGTATAATGTGTGGAATAGTAATATATAATAATTAAAAGGATCATTTGCATGCCAATAATAATTTATGCCAACTCGTCGTTACAATCTCGATGAAATTATTTTATTATCGATCTTTATTATCACTCCTCGATCCGAAAATTTTAAGTGCAATATTTTTTTTATACATAACCGTGAATATAAACAAATAATGGAAAAAAGAAATATACGATACGAACTTTCCGTGCTTCTTTAAACACTTTCGATCCTCTAGCCATCGATAATAAACCATTACGATCGACGCTCTAAAATTTCGAACGCACTCGACGATCGAACGCGTCGCCGCGGTGGTACACGTGAAACTTTGGCCGTCGTTCGTGTGCATCGATTTACAGAAGTCATATTCGTTCTCGTCTTCGTATCGACGACGACGACGACGACGAGGAGGAGAACCGTGGTGTACTTCGCCGTCACATGTGAACAAACACGAAGAGCAAACGACGAGCGTATGGCAGTCGAGAACCGTAGCTGGTTAAGAGAGAGGAGAAAAAGAGAGAGAGAGAGAGAGAGAGAGAGAGGAGATAGAGAGAGAATTGTTGTTTCAATATTACGTCATCGAGGGATCGCGGTCGATACGCGTTCAAACGAAAATTACAATCGCACATTCGATACTCGTTAAATGCGCGCGTATACGTACGCGTCGCTCGCTCGAGCTTAACGAGCCCAGCTGTGCGCCCATTCGAAACTTATGCGCGTTTCCAATGTAGCGTGAAAAGGTAGTCGGAAAGAGACAGAAATAGAGGCGTGGGGGGGAAACGAGGGGGGAGGGGGGTAAATTAAACACACCTATCAAAATTTTCGATACCGAATCGTGCAGACGATTCCTTCCCTTCGATTTTCATTATATCCGTTTTATAAGAAAAGCGGGATTCTCTCGTAGGGATCTACTTTGTCGACCGAGCAAGAATTAGCAAACTACGATCGCGATTTAGATAAACGACTCTTATCGGTCATTGAACGCTTTCTATCTCCCGTATCCGTTCTACGCGAAAAAAAATCCGCCTAGATCGAACTGGAAGTATCGGTATTCGAATCGAGAGTAAAACGACACTTCACCGCGAATCGTTGACTTTGTAGAGGGGGTGAATGAAAGAAAGAGGGAGAGAGGGAGAGAGAGAGAGAGAGGACGCAAGGGGTGGTTGCCTCGCCGTATCCGTCCGTGAGAAAAGAAAAATCAGGCGTGCGATAGCGGGGTCCGGGCTGCACGACCCATATGCGCCATCAGGCGAACTGGTTACCGACCGAACTTTTTTGGCGCGCTGCGAAAAATAGATAAAAATGAGCGAAATAAAGGCAAATCGACGGCGTGGCGTGGTCGTGGGGGCTCAGGGACAACCGGTTGCCATCTTGCTTTCTTATATAAGTCCCTCCTTGGTCTTAAAGACGTTCCATCGGCGTGCACTCGCTAACATTTGACTCGCCTCTCTCTCTCTCTCTCTCTCTCTCTCTCTCTCTCTCTCTCTCTCTTACTTTCGTATGCATTCTCGGACTCCATTCTCCTTCTCTCTCTCTCTCACACACACACACATTTTCTCTTTCTTTCTCTTTCTAACTTACTCCTGCATATCCCAGTCATCTCTCTCCGTTTCCCTTTCCATCTTTCTCTCTCCCTCTTCCTTCTTCTATCTTTCTCCATCTTCCTCTCTTTCACCGTTCCGTTTTGCATCTCTCTCTCTCGCTCTCTCGCGCTATCTTTACCCTTTCTCCCATCTCGCCGTCAGCCACCGGATCTTGACTCGGTTACATCGAAACGCGCTCTCGTCTCCCAACTCAAACTCTTCGTCTCCTCCTCCTCCTCCTCCTCCTCCTCCTCCTACCAAACCACACATGAATCCCAAGGACCCGCGAAAAGTGAATTACAAATTTCCTATACGCGCGACGAGACCGGTAGTGTCGTGGCTTTAACCAACTCTGCACGCATGAAATATCATTTTGAGATATAAGGTAAAGACGAGTGGACGAGGAACGATTCGAACGTTATCGTACACTTGTTTAATGTAACTTCACTCTTTCAAGTACGATTACGATGGAGAACGGAGTTACAAAGTACGCGCGCCAAATTTGCTTTTCAAGTTCCGGTCTTTTTTTGCGAGCGATCGAGCGTGACGGTCACTTCGGTTTCACCAACGGTATTTCATGTAACTTGCATACACCTCTCTCTCTCTCTCTCTCTCTCTCGCGCAATCTTCCTCTTTACTTATCGAAACCGACAAAACTAGCTGCACGGAAACGTACGCGAGCACGATCAGTGCTAGCGGTTTAAAGATTTTTTTCTCAAAAAATAAAAAACAACGTTAACGATAAAGAAAGCGAGGACGCGATTGGAAGATTGGGTGGGGTGAACGAACGCGTGATATAATAAAACGCAGCCCTGACGTCTGCGTTACTCGCGCTAATTGCATTTGCCGGACGCCCGTACGTGCCACGTCTAACGCCCGTATTTCCATCGTCGATGGTCTGCCTAACTTATCCTTAGACTTTGAGATCTCAAGTCTCTCGCTCTGGTTTACTCTCACGTTTGTTTCCAACGCGTGAAGACACGCCGGTTCTTTTGACGAGCCCGTATACGGCTTGTATACCGTATCCTTTTACTTTTACTCGGATGATTAGAACTATCGTCAAAATTGATGATCGAATCTAGTGCGAGAAACTTTTTTTTTATTACTTTTGACGAGGGTGTTATTTATTTAAAGTTTTTTTTTTTTAATGTCTTGTTTGATATAGAAACGCGAAGAATAAAAAGCGTGTAGGTGTTTCAATTGATAGAAAATTATTTATTATATAGTATATATCTATGGATTGTATAAACTTGTTAACATTTTTATTTAGTACGATCAACTGTTTTATAGGAACAAAATAGGACGATAAATTAGATTCCAAAATCGACGATGAGCAATTTAATTTTTTGAAAGACCGTGATCAGGGAAAGTCAGCTGGAGAATTGAAAAATTCGCGCCACGGCATCGTCGCTCGATAGCGTTCAGGGTCGTTGCAGGGTAAACCGGTTGACCTTCCACGAAGATACGAGCGGCCGCGATCGGCAAGTTTTTACTTACATCTTCATCGCGAGAAGGTAGCGGACGTTAATATGTTGTCCAAACGGTGCTGCTGCACTCGTTGCACGTAACTCGGGAAAAGCGTGAATCGTTCGTTTGCAGGAGAAATTAGTTTCGCGAGGGAACGTGCTTTTTGTGTGTACGCGCCATTCTCACAATTTCGAAAATCGTCAAAAAAGAAACGAGAAAAAGTGAGAACGAGAGAGAGCGGAGGGAAGAGAGGGAGGAAGAGAGAAACGTTAGGAGACATTAAAGATAATTCTTTCGCGGTGTTCAATAAAATGGCGAACATAGTCGAAGGCCCGACGTAAAAATGGCGGATTGCAAATAACGGATCGCATCTCTTAGCCTCGGCCGTAAATCCGAACGAAATTCATTAAGATTCCAGCTAGGAATGATCGTTAATCGCGCTGCGATCATTCCGCGAAAGGGAAGAGACGAAGATAGAGATAGGGACGGATAGAGGGGAAGAAAGGAAACGGGGAAGATGGAAAACGTTGGGAGGTACCGACTCGTTTTAACGACGAGAACTATTAAACGGCTGCTTTACGTCGCGATCGTCGCAAGAACTAACTGCGGGAATAAATTGCATTTACATTGTTGATAAATGGGCAAACCGAATATGCTAAAAAGAGGGAAACTCGAAGGAGTCGGGTAATTGCACTCTCAAAATGATTCACCGATGTTTTTGTCTTTAAGAAAATCACGATCTCGCTCGTTTCCGTCAACTCATCCTCTCTTTTTATTTATTTATTTTTTTCTTCCTTCTATTTTACGCGCGAGAAAAAAGCGATTTCCAACGCGTTTGAAGAAGAAGCCGCGAAGAGGAGGGAACGAAGAAAAAGAGGAGGAATAAGAGGAAGAGATACGATGATCTCGGGCGTCCATCCTGGTGCAAACCCTTCGAGCGGGTAAATATTTTTAGAATGCGGAACAGGGAAACGAGCCTCAAGGTCATCACGACGAGCGGAGAACGGAGCAGGAGGAACGCGACCTCGCGGCTCGTTTACCTTTTGGAGAACGATCGAGGAACGTCTATCTTCTACGAGAGGATCGTCTATCCTTCGTTACTCTTCCTCGCGAACGTCGAAAGCTGTCTCGGAACATCGAGAACGTCGTCCGAGTCTTCCGATCGTCTCTGTGGCCATTGGGATGTGCAACGAACGTTTTATTAATGATTTCATTTTCTTTGGAGATCATCGAGGAGGTTAGAATACAAAATGGAAGGTAAGGAGTGCGTAAGAATGCATATTTTTGTATAATATATATTTATACACCTTACATGCAAGTATAATAAGTTTATACGATTTATTTTATTATTTATTTTCCATCAGAGTTTTGACAAAAAAAAAAAAAAATGAAGACTCGAAACAGAGACGAATCCCGTTGATATTTGGACGAAATCCAAAGATTGGATACTTCTCCTTTCGTTTCGGAATTCAAACGGGCGAGGGACGCGAGCTTCGAGCCGAAGAATCTCGCGTAATTATCTCTCTTAACTTGCGATTCGAAACCCGCGCGAGCAGGAGCTGCTCGATTTAGCCGACGAATTAAGACGCAAAAAGATACGCTCGGAATACTTAGTTGGCGTATTTTCAAAGTGTCTCTCTTCTCTGGAAGAGGAAGAGAGAAAGGGAGGGGGTGGGAGAATATGATAAATATGCATAAATAAGAAGAATCGACAACTATTGGCGGATAAATTAATGTTTATTTATTTCTTGTAGAAGAAAACGATACATACGAAATATTGAATACTATTTAATACTATAATAATATGTTTTTTTTTTATCGCATAAAAGGTATAAGGTGAAACACTTGGTCTTATAATCGTTAAATAAACATTCACGTACGATTAACAAAGGTTATCGAATCACCGTGTATACTATACACGTATCCAAAGATGAAGATGGAGGAGAACTTGTACTTGTCTCATTGTATTTGGATGTCCGCCAAAAATCTCAAGCATCTTCCATAGTTTATGGCGTGTACTTCGTGTAAACGCGTCCGCGAAGTGTCCAAGCTAGCGATCCTCGTTTTTCCGATCTTACGGAGAACGATCTCAACTGGAGACTTATCGTCCTCTCGTTTCCCCTGCTAGCCTCTCCATTCTGCACGACATCTAATTCCCTCGCTTTCGTTTCTAACAAAGCGCAATTTCATTTCGTACTACTGGCTGGTATCGCTCGATGTTCGTTTCATTTATGTTTATAGAAACACAGACATTGACGAAGGGATTCGTTATGTTAGCGATTATAATATTCGTTATTATTTAATTAGCAACAAGATACGATACACATTTTTATAATGCACGTGCTTCATTTATGTTTATAAAAACACAGACATTGACGAAGGTATTTGTTATGTTAGCGATTATAATATTCGTCATATTTATTTAGCAACAAGATAGAATACAAATTTTTATATTATAACATACGTGCTTCATTTATGTTTATAGAAACATAGATATTGACGAAGGTATTTTTTATGTTAGCGATTATAATATTCGTCATATTTAATTAGCAACAAGATACGATACAAATTTTTATAACATACGTGCATATATTGTACGTATCGTTAGTGCAAGTAGACAAGCGACTAAGATTTTACAAGTTCAAATAATTCGATTTATTTAAAACGATCGATCGATATAATCGGATCGCAAAGCTTGGCTTTGAATTTCGAAAGTTTTTCATCCGTCGACGGTCGTGGTGTTACTTCTTCACGGCCAGTGTATGTAAGTACTCGCGTACATACGTATGAACGTAGTACGTACAAGCCACGTACGTTATTATCGAATTACCAGGTATCTTGCAACACGCTTTCGTAATCGGGTCGTTTCGTCGGCCGGAATATTAAGCCGGTATTACGCGAGAGCGTTCGCGATGTCTCGCTCGGCGTCTCGGCTTCTCCTTTTTCTACTTTTTATTCTTTCGTACCCTTGCTACTCTTTGCTCTCGAGAGGAGAGAGAAAAACAACGGAGACAATAGGAGGAAAGGAATCCAAAACTTTGGTAGGAGAAAACGCGAAAATTTTAAAAATTATACTAGTAAATTTTACATAAAAAAATTCATTTTCAAAATTATAGGAGTCTCATCTACGTAGCTATAATATAATAACTTTTACGTGAATATTACAACATTACATTCCTTATAATACCAATATCAAATTATCGTTATTAAGATATAAAATTCATCTTGAGACAAGCAACATTGATTATATTATACAAAATAAATTCGAAAATAAGTAAACGAAAAAAATCACATTTAGCTTGATCAAAATTTCTTATAAAAAATTTCACTACCATTTCTAGCGCGATATCGAATTGGTCTAAGTCTACTGGTCTAGGATCCAACCCGAAACTTTCACGTGACTCTATATGGAATATCGTACGAGCCGGAACTGAAGGCGGATAACGAGCACAAGAAAGCTTTATATTTCGTTTCGATTTCCCTTTGGCCATTCTTTCCTCTATCTCCTTCTTCACTTCGTTGGTATCTTCTAACACGTTAGGCACGCTTTGGATTCTCATCTGAAATCAGGTTCCTTCGACCCTCTTCTTCTATGGACAGGTGTGGGCGTCGCCCGTCTCTCTTTCTCTCTCTCTCTCTCTCTCTCCCCTTCCCTCTCTCTCTCTCTCTCTCTCTCTCGCGCGCGCGCTACGCGGAAGGCAAACTATTTCTGGAGATATATATCGCGTTAATCTTCTGGCTCTCCGTGAGGTTCGTTCTCGCGTCGACTGGACTTTTTGCAAATAAAAAAGGTCGTTACGAACGTACACGATCGGTGATTAGTTAGCTTTTATTATATTTGCCTCGGCGTATGTAGGAATATAGATATACGTATATGTGCGTACAGTACCGTCGAAGTTTCCGAATAATAGGTACATATAAATGTGATTATCATCTACCTGTCTTCTCATTCTCAATTTCTTTTTTTACAGATTAATGAATCAAATCATGGTTACATAGTCTGCATCAAAAAAATTATATTTCCTGACTCCTCTTCAATTGCAAGACATTATTCACGGTCCTAACAGTTTAGAGGGATTAATAAATTGATTATAAAAAAGTAAAATCACTTTTACGAAGAGTAAAGGATTTCTTGTTCAAAAATGCATGTTTACTTACATATGTATGTACAATTTTGAAGAAAAAAACAAAATATTTTTGGGGTGATCGAGACTCTAGAAAATTACGTCCAGCTATTAAAATGTATTTATCTGTTTACAAAAGTCCACTTAATACGCGCGTTCGCTTCCAACGCTTCGAACAAACAAGCTTAACATTCGAGGCGAGGCTACGAAGCGACACATACGATGCGACATTACAAAATACGTTACACGATAGTGTGTCCACCGTGCCAATGACGATAACATAATCTCTACACGACGCTTGAGAAACGTTTCGCGAACGATACGTCGAAACGCACGCAACGATTTCGAACTTTCGCTTTCGAAAATGCTCGCTCGTACTTTAACGCTCTTCCCTACGTTTGTCGTTTGCCTTTACCTTTTTGATTTTTTTTATGAAACAACGCAGAGGCTCGATTACGGAAGGTCTTCGTATTGTTTAAAAATGGCCTTTCAACGTTCCACCGGCGATAACTTCCGTCATCGACGAGCTCGTCGAGTCAGCGACCTGCACTCGCTATATGTATGCGCGTATGCGTTTACGTGCATGCATATGTGCATAGAGTGACTCACAGAAACGATCTATGCAGGTTTTTGAAATAAAGTAAGTTGTTTTGTTGTAAGTAAAAGAGGTGTCCCTAAATTTGGGAATAGATCGAGAGACGGAGGAGAAAGATTATTATATATCTACCATGGTTTTTATCGCTACCACGATCAGCCGCCATTTTGGTGCACATTTTACTCAACGTTTTATTAAATCCCGCGTAATATTAATTTCTCACGATCGCGTTTCTGGATCAATGAAATTCTTGATTAATGTTGAAAAATGTACGATCATTTTTTATTTCGCGTCACCGCGTGCATACGCAGAAATAGCTAGACCTTATTTCCATTTGCATAGAGAGCGTAGGATAGTTTTCAGAGGGCAAGCTATAGAATACGATATACAGGATGCAATTTTCAAGTGGACTCGATCAGCTCGCGCGCGTGAAACGTACGCTTCGAAGCTGCTCGAATCGAGTGCGCAAAAGCTCGAGTCCCTCGGCGCGTATATGTGCGCGTTGCGTGGTTGCCCGTGTGCGTGTGTAAAAGAGAGAGGGAAATAAAAGAGTGAAGGAGCGCGTCGACTCGCGGTGTCCGTCGTGTCGTGCCACGATTCTCCGCCTACGTAGAAAAGCGCGAGACTCTTGACAGTGTCCGGTTTCTCTATTGCTCGCCCGCTTTAATTTGAAAAAGTTTCGCGAAAGTTGCCGAGTTTGACATTTGCTGACTCACCTGCGATAACGTTTTATTTCTTTAGCCCTTTTCTTTTCTTTCTCTCTCTCTCTCTCTCTCTCTCTCTCTCTCTCTCTCTCTTTTTGCCAAGTTCTTATGAAACTTTGATTTATTCTGTTAATGTTTTGCGAAGAGGAATATTATAATTCAAAATATATTTCGGACAGTTTCTAAAAATTCTAATTTTATCTTGTAATTAGCTCTAGGTATTTTGTTTTGACTGTAAAATGAATTAAGTGTGCATCGATTGATTAAAAGAAGATAGTAGAACACAAACGTTATCGACGAAGATGTGAGTTATACAATTACCATCGATCGGTATTATCATTGGTCGATAATCTAGAGCTCTGGAAATATTCTGAAAAAATAGTTGTACTAGTGACATCTTCCGATGATTAAAATGGCGCATAGTTGTTCTCGATATTGTTGATCTCTAGATTTTTTTCTCGAGTCATTGGTGATGACATAATCAAACAGAAGAGAATACTTTCTCGCTTGTTGAACCGTAAATTTATCTCGATTAAATTACAATCACCCATGATGTTATTTGAAAGTTACATAATTTTTATTTTCCATGTATAGCTCAATTGATTCATAAATTATTATTTTGCAAGTACTACTGATATAATTTAAAGATGTATTGGCTTTTTTAAAAATATGCGACTCATTTTGTTTCTCCAAAATTCGATGTAACAAGTGCACGTAAAAACGGGTATTCAAATACCGTCGATACAATAGGCGCGAACGATTATCGAATCTCGCTTCGAGTTTCGATTTTACATGACCCTCTTCGTCGAGGAACATCGATCGCGCGAGTGAAAGAGTGGGGATCGTCTTTGTAAACACTGGGACGAATTAATCATCCTAAAAACATCAGTCGACCATTCGTTCCAAAGCAAGGCCGTGTTTTCTAGAGAATCGTTCAGTTCCGTACGAGCAGTTTAGTCGAAACGTGCTGTCACGAATAAAATGGCGCTCCTTGTGAGGCTCGTTAAGTGCGAGGTAGGAAGGTAACGAAATTTGCGAGACGATCGACGATTGAAAGTGACGATGATGTCTACGTCATTAAAACATTCCGAAAACGTGTCGTAAATATAACAAATATATAATATCGAATAATTATTCGATTCGAGCATGAGCAGGTGGCCGATTGTGAAACTTGTGTATTTGAAAACTTATTTCTAATTTATTTGGTGAATCTATAATTTTATTTACGTAGTAAACTCTTTCCTAAAAAGCATACGACGATCAAGCCAGTGTCACTACACTCTGTACAATTTCTTTTAATTCATCTTCTCGCTTAATTCTGTTCGGCAAATTTCTTATCACTCATGGTAT
>JAIFRP010004521.1:1303444-1320459 GCA_032403825.1 Odynerus spinipes
GTCTAAGGGATCTACGGCGAACAACGTAGAATTATAATTGTAAAATGCGTCATTGACTTTCATCAAATTTAATTCGATCTTTCGATCTCGTTTATCTACTTTCAGTGAAGTCAACGTCGGAGTTCAGATTCGAGAAATACAGCGAAAAAGGCACGAGATGCGTCGAAAAAGTGGAGTATCAATGTCCGATGGTGGTTAGTTATGTATGTCACGCAGAAGTTAAGGCGCAACGTGAAGAAATAATGGAGCGATTAAAAGCGACATTTACATTATAAAATTGTCAAGTTTTTCTTCGTTTCGCTATATCGACTTTATCATGCGATCAAATTTTTATACCCTTTTTACTATGACTTATTTACTGCGGCTTGTAAAATAATTATCGAAGTTAACAATAAAAGACAGAACGAGTAACATCGATCGACGATCGTTTCTTTTCTAGAAAAAAAAAGTACGTACGATGTACGATCATCCCTTCATGTAAAAAAATAAAATTTTAAATAATTCTTTCGGGAAGACCGAATATCTCTAGATTTTAGTCCGATTTCCTCAAATCTCACAGTGGCATTTACATATCTAACGATTTTATTTTCAGAGGAAAATACGTATTGGGACTAGGAAATTCTAGTAAAAGATTAGTATAGCCAACATACGGAAATTAAACTTCTTAATGCAATAAGTGATAAAGAAGGAGAGAGATCAACAATCGAATTTTTGTATTTGTATTCCTACTTGTTGAAATATATCGTTTACAGTATTTTATTAATATTCTATATACATTTATACCTCAGCAAGAAACATGTCCAATAAATTTGAGGCGTAAGTGAAACTATAGCGTTTCTCTGATTTCATCGTGCTATTTTCACAAACAACTGTTGTGGAGGTTAGACTCATTTTCAATGCAAAATTACTCGAGTAAAATATTTATCATCTTTGTGACACGAGGCACCAGTCGTTAGAACGATCGTGTACGAGTTTCCATTCAATACGAACTCTCAGTGTTCCGATTTAAAATCGACAGTGAAATGTAGAACGTGACATTTGCCACGGTACAGATATATTAACTCGTGTATTTTTGCTATTTGTCCGCTTTTTTTTGTAATTTGATGATACGCTTTCGAAGCTCACTATTCATAAAGAATATACAGTGCTTTCAAATAAAAAATGATCAAGTGGTAATGCATATGTTAGATCATATCACATTCATACGCACAACTATATCAAACACATTTCTTCTTGATAAGTAAAAATATGGTTGGGTGTATCATGTATCATTTTATACATAGAAAAAAAGACAACATATTTTGTGAATTATGACAGTTCTTACAGATCGAAAACCAATGAAGACAACGGGGACGAAGAAACTCAATCAAAAGACAGTCACAAAGTTGAAAAAGATCTTTTAGTGAGTACATCGTTTATAGCTTATTCTTAGTTATACTGGTGAGTTTAGATGCGACGCTTCATATATCACTTTTTTTTGGTAGCCTTCTATAGAAATAAGTCCTCACGAGCACAAATTGCAATATGCATACGCCTTGTGGTACAGTAGACGCAGTCCTGGTAAACAAACGAGCATACAGAGTTACGACCAGAATTTAAAATTGGTTGGTAGGTTCGCGAGTGTGGAACAATTTTGGGGTCTATACAGTCACTTAGTCAGACCATCAGAATTAACTACTCACACAGACTTTCACCTATTCAAAGTGGGTATCAAGCCTATGTGGGAGGTAAGTAGTTTCCTGTTTTAATAAATATTTTCTATCTTAATAAATTATCAATTAAACTCGCATACAATCAAAGACCATTAATTCTAGGATGAGGCTAACCAAAGAGGCGGTAAATGGATAGTAAGATTAAGAAAAGGCTTGGTGTCGAGGTGTTGGGAAAATCTTATTTTAGCTATGTTAGGAGAACAATTTATGGTAGGCGAAGAAATATGCGGGGCTGTCGTATCAATAAGGTTTCAGGTAAGATTTAGTAATATTATACATATTTTTGATTTACCTCGTTATAATTTTATATATTTCTTTTATTAATCCAGGAAGATATAATTTGTGTTTGGAATAAAACAGCGTCAGACGTTGCGACGACGGGAAGAATTAGAGATACGCTTAGGAGAGTTTTACATCTTCCAGCCAGTGCCTCTATGGAGTATAAGACTCATACCGAAAGTTTAAAAAATGTTCATAGGCTTTAGAGCTATGAAGATTCGACTGCGATACAGTTCAACCACTTTGTGGAGGATATAAAGGTAAGTTATATATTTTTTAACAAAATGTAGTATTAAATCTAATTTATTTGATGTTTTAATGTTATACCAACAGATACTTGTGACGTGGTAGCAGTTCTGGTCTTCAGAATATTTTGCAAGTAATGAATCGGGATAAACATCTGTTCGGTAAACCACTTTATTCACAAGTGTCATCATTGTAACTTATGTAAATAATAAATACGCATTGCTAATGGTTGTCCGAATACTTTTATTTAAAAATGTAAAGATTGTGACTTAATTGACTAATCAGTCTTATGGAATACTTTTTAGAATATACGAAGATACATCTATTGGCAGTTTATATATTTCTTTTTATTCAAAGTTTAAAATGACAACCTACCATACGTGTCGGAAGATATTTACATATCTATATATGAGATCATATTTTGTAGAATGTGTAATTATTAAAATGGTTATAGATGGAGCACATAGAAGGATCCTTGAGCTGCAAAACTAGATCATTTCTGTCTGAAGCTTTTTGTTTTTGATACATAAAAAATAATCGGTGATACGTCGCATACATACATATAATGTTTATGTCATTGATTACAGATATGCAATATTGTAATGGACAAAATTAATACAAAATAGAAGAAAATAAAATACCACATTTGTAAATAAATATCAGAAGTGCTCGAAAATGAGCTACATACTTAGTACTCATAGACTAGACCTGCATACATTCAAGAAAAATAAGACATCTATTATAAAAAAATGTACATTAATTGTGCTTTCATCCCACAATCCTATTTATTGTATAAAGTCTTTTTTTCATATAAGCAGCCACAAATTACAACCTTAAGATAATAATTGTTACCATACCTGTAAAAAAAAAGTTTGTGTTTCATTTATAATTTAACTTATAGTTAGCTGTTGTCATACTCACCTAATACAAACGAAAATATTAATTTGAAATTTATAGAAAGATGCAGATAATCAGGCACTGTTTGGCTACGTTCTCCTTCAGTAGGCAAGAGTAGCCCAGCTATGCAAATAATTCCCGCAACAAGCGCTACATAGTTTGTTCCTCCTGAAAGGTAATTTATTCTGTAACTCAGATAGTATTATCTTTTGTTACGTATATGCCATAACATTGATATTATATAAACTACATTTTGTCTACATTTAATGTAATTTAATATACCATATAATAAACTATAAGTATACAAGCTATGGGTAATTTAAGTAATATTATGAAAGTATGGCAAAAATTATATTTTTCGAACTTGTATATTCATAGTTTTCTAAAAAGAAAAAAGGGAAAGTATTGCTATTTTCATGTCCATGTAAAAAAACTATTGATCTTGTGTAATAACCACGTCTTTTTAGAAAGCAAATTGAAAAATATGACAGAAGACTCTAAATTCTATTATTATTCTCATTAGAACTTTCTATATAGGATTGTATGTTGCATTTAAAACGTACATCATTGTTTGTAACTTCTCACAAAAATCATGTATAAGAGAATTTTAAGCATCAGTTTCATCATGTTGCAGTGTATTCGGAGATCAGCAACTAAACTCAAATACTAACATATTAACCTTTATCCACAATGATACAATGGGTATTTTTCATATTTGAGGCCAGAAACATTTTTGTAATTTTATCTTGAATTTCTCCGTGAAATAAATCATACTGCAACTGTGATGAGTTTTTATGTATCTTGAGCGCAGTCTCTGTAATTATAAATTATGGTTGTGGGGCATAGGTAAATGCAATACTTTTCAAGACCTATTCTGCTGTTTTAAGTGAGCATACCTTCGAGCAATCTTTACAATCCATAATCAATTATAACTTTTATACTCACTGTCAATTGTCCTATTTTGAGTTATAAGCGCGTACGATTGTTGTTGTCTAGTTTCATTTATTGGAAGCTGTTGAAACATTTCTGGATCTGGAGTTGCTCTTCCAGCAGTCTCTGAAGTTCCAGGTAACAACGTAGCTTCGACATCCCGCTTACCCGTTGCCTTTAGACATTAAGAAGATATAAAAGTAACATTATTATCACATGAACAAATGTGTAAGTGCCTTAATAACATAAAATTGATATTACTGCAATTAATGCTATTACCTGTTTAGTAGGATGTTCTTGCATTTGTATTCTGAATTTATCAGTGACATTGCAATTGCTAATCAATAGAGCCGTATGCCTTACAACGATATCGACACAACATTTTGCCTTTATTGTCCCTTCAGGATCAACGACTTTATATTTATTTGGAGCAGTACATAGCACTAAAAGTGTGTTATCGGACTAATATTATTAATGTTATTTTTTACATAATTCTCTCGCAAAAAGCTTAATAAAATGTACCTTTAAATTTTACTGGGAAATCATATGGATTATACAATGTCAAAACTTGTTTGTGAGTAGATTGATTTTCTAGATAGAAAGTAATGCTCGAAGGGAAGACAAACACAGGTAATTTTCGAGGAGTTGCTGCTAACTGGGACTGCATTATGTACAATTATATTTGCATAATCCATGCACCTACAAAATGTAAAAATAAGTAACGGAAAATACGATTGAAACATAACTCAGACATGACAAAAACATGACAATTAATTATTCGTAAAAATGTCATTATTATTATTATTGTTATTGTTATTACATGTTATTGAATCCCAGTTTTCAAACATACTATCCACTTTATGTCAAGACTCACATTACGAACATTCATTATCAAAAATGTTCCTTTGTACTACAAAGAATAAACTCGATTTTATTGCAGCAACTGACCTAAAAAAATATGTATGTCCTTGTCAAACGCAGTGGCCGAGTATAAACGTCATATGTTAGATTGGATTTTAACATCTGAATTTGCTCGACGGGAATAAAAGATATCGATGAATGTTGACGTTTGTTCTGCGCAAAACTTCTGCAATCTCCAAGATATTTAATGTCACAATCATTTTATATATTACTTCACAAAAAAACGACCAATCATTCTATCACGAGATTTTGATACATCGAAAGTCAGGGGTAAACCAATAAAAAAAACTTTTTCTGATAATCGCTCAAAGAGCCATATCGAAACAATGGTAACACAGAGGCCAACTGTTTATTTTTTATTTTTGCGTTGGCCTTTCCTAAATGTAATAATTCTTCAATAAATTTGATTGGTTGAATAGAGTCTGGGTCACAGGAAGGTTTGATGTATAATATATTATACAATTTATACAGTCATGAAACTGCTACTTCGGTTAAAATTGTAAATCCAAAAAAATTACCTTTTTAATTAGTATGCTCGAAAATAGTCTGAATAGAGATACATTCTAAATATAAATTTTTATTTGGTTGGCAACAAAGCTGGTAAAAGAACCGTGAATACCCACATTGTTTATTCAATTCTTTAGTGTGGTCAAAGATCATAGAGGGATTAAACCGTAGAACAAAATAAAGACTTCGAATATTATACCCTAGTTATGGTGTTGCTGTTATCAGCGCACCATATAACCGTATATACCACATAACGTGATCATAACCAAAAACTTAACTATTTTATAGTAGTAGTAGTAGTCTTCCGTGATCTAATCGCGTACAGCGTTTATGGTTTATGGTAAAGTTCAAGCGATTAAATCCAGAATGTAATCGGCAATTTTGCTATTTTTGATAACAGAACTGTAAAGAACATGGGACTTACGCTTTATTACCTTTCATTAATGTCTATCCGAAAAGTTGGCAAATTTGAAAAAAAATTTTAATTTACAGATTAAATGCGTTGTGTCGAAGATAATTTTTCACTAAGAATTATAATACAGATAGTAATTGATTGTATACGCCTGTTTTAAGCTTCTAAGGGAGGATGCCACTGGCCTAGCTATCGGAAATTATCGTATTTTATCTAAGCGATATTGCGATAAAGTATTAAAAACATTTAAAAAAATACAAACCAAATAACTAGAAGAAAAATAGATCTTAACTATTTTTCGGTAGATATATGTAAGTACATATTGATTTAAATGGATTTACATCATACATACATTCAGTTTGATGTTTATCATGTTTCCAGAAAAAATAATATTTATAAAATTGTAAAGAGCTTTGACCATGATTTCACAACAGAAAGAACCCGTATGGTCAAGTATAGCAATTCGTATGTTCATAAATACAATTTCTCATCCAATTGAATATGCAAAAGTTTTGATACAGGTATATGATACAAATGCAAAAATGTACACATACATACATAAAAAAGTAGAGGTTGAATTATTAAAAATATTTTTTTTCAACAATTTTAGATTGGTCATGAACCTATTCCACCACGACCAACAGTAACATTATTTGGACAACCTGCATTAGCTTTACCTAATGTTTTTCAATATGGTAAGTGTTTCCTTTAAAAATAATAAAAGTTCATAACTTTGACTGATTTTTACTTTACTTGGTTTACTTAATTTGTTACATTATCACTGTTCTAGTTAGGTATATAAAGAATGTTGATGGATTTACTGGATGTTATCGGGGACTAGTTCCAAAGCTTTGTGCATATACTATTAGTGCTATAGCTTTTGAGAAAACTTCTGAATGCATTTCATTTAGCGATGAACCTGATAAAAATATTGATGATGAAGAATTATCAGAACCTGAAAGGTATAGTTATAATCTTTTCAAAGAATAGAGGCTTTTTAGCAGGTACAAACATTTTTACAATCTATTTTAACATTATAGGCGTACTAGATGTATCCATGAATTTTTAAGGGATTTAATCAGTAAAATGGTAGGAATCGTAGTAAGCCATCCATTGGATGTAGTAATGTTAAGGATGATGGCCCAATTTGTAGGTGGTGAAACAAAGTATAAGTTAGTAGAGAAATATTAATTTTTATATACGTATACTATTTTATAAATATGTTTAATATTTTCATCATTTTCTATGTATATACCAGTGGGTTATTTAGATCGTTCGCAGAAGTATATAAGGAAAATGGGATCATGGGATATTATGCAGGATTGGTACCACGCCTTATTGCAAATGCTGCAGTAATAGTACTTGTTAGTTCATCAACTTATGTTCTTAACAAATATGTTATCCGTGATCAAGAATTGAAGACTTATACAGCATCCACTATGAAAGTAAATATAAATGCATTCTCAATGATCGATACATTAGTATAAAAAGTGAAATACAATGTGTTTTTAGTTTCTTGCAACGACCGTCACATATCCATTTTTGGTAGTATCTCACTGCATGGCAGTAAATGACTGTGGGTAAGTCAATGGTGTTATAGCATAGTACTATATGCAGATATAGATTTAAAATTATATATAAATTTAATACTTAGTATCAATTAACTTAAAAATTTCTCTTTATAAGCTTGGTTGCTGGTCTTCCTCCAAATATGCCAATTTACAATAGTTGGTTGGATTGTTGGGCTCATTTATCAAGTACCAATCAGCTGAAGAGAGGTAGTAGTCTTTTATGGCGCTACTATACAGGGCCACAAGTAATTATGAATGGAAAAGTGATACCTATTAATAAAGATAGTTTTTATTTTCAAAGTAAAGTCCAATAGGGATTTGACTGATAGTTTGGCGAATATTGAGAAGACCAATAAAAATTAATTGTAAATCACGTATGTGTCACATTATGGTGTTCATCTGTAACTTATAGAAATCATTTTTACTATTGCTATACGTATTGTAGCATGAATTATGTACTAAAAGCTGGATGACATTCAAACTATGTATATACGTATGATACATATGTTTAAAGAAAATGTCAAAATGCATTGATGATAAGCATTTATAAATTAAACAAAGATAGGAAACACTGCATAAACGATCTTACACTATTATTATACACATCTTATTAAATATGACCAATCATTATTTACCCTTTAATTTTTTAAGAAATCAAATTCTATATTATTTCAGCGACTTTATTATTTGGGCATCTTGTCAATTTACAATGAGATTTGTCAGGCATTAATCATCATTTGCAGACACATGAGTATTGCATCATTAGATTGTACATATTTCCCTACATTTCTAATAATAACTTATTATACATGAAAGATTATGCTATGTTCTGCATTTGACACATGTATAAAAAAAATATTGACTTGGACTATAGTCTTATACATTATACATATATTTTTCCAGGTAGTAAGTTTGAACTGTAATTTACCTACGTAAAGCTGCAATATGAATGTGAATAGTGAACAGAATGCATTTATTGATAATATATTACATGTACTTAGTTTCTATTCTAGGTTTATTAAGTGAAGATGGATTAATACAAAGGTATTCTATACTGTACAATGTTGATGTTGAAAATCTTTTAATAAAAAAGAAAGATTATATTTCTCAATATTTAACTTGTTTTCAATTGTTACGTATAACAATCCCTTACATAACATTTTTATTAGGCTCAAATAATAAAATAAATAAAAAATATATTTTATTCACAAAAATAACTAAGATGCCCAGCTTTTTTGTTTTCACTTTGACAACACTATTTTGATATTAATATTAAAGTGTGCAGTAATTCTTTCGTATCATAAAGATACATATTTGTCCCTTTGATTTTTTTTTTATATATTCAGGTATAATTATTATTAAGAAATGCTATGCTTTATCTTTTGTTATACTGCAAATATAAATACAACTGTGCAGGTAGGACATTTTCAATACAGGTATGTAGATTGTAACTTTTATAAAATTTAGTAATAGTGCAGTTGTTTCCTGTAAGAACAGCAAACATCTTTAAAGAATTGATTTCAATAACATATCCCAAAAAATTATAGAACTTTTAAGTATTACACACTTCATATATCTGGTCCACTTCTGCTTTTTGTATAATTTCTTACAACATAATTGTTAATGTGCATAATACTGTATACAAAGTATTTTGTATTTTTTGCAAATGATTTTAATATTTCCCTATCTTTAAGCTATTATATGTTATTTTGTAATAAGAAATATTTTTAATTTTAGAAATGCAATATTTTACTATTAGCATCTTAGTTCAATATAATTGTTAAAGAACAACTTCAAAAAGTAAATAAAGTCATATATGGATTGGAAGTTGTCAAATTAAAATAAAAGATCATTGATCATTAATTATTGTTAAATATATTAAATTTCCATAGCTAATACAAATGTTATGGTACTCGTGTGTTTGTAATTGTTTATACATCTATGTCAAGTAATTTAATGCTCAATGATCTTTTAGTTTGTTTAATGCTTGTTATAATATATAACTTGTACAGTTCTTATTTCTTAAGGATATATGAACAATATAATTCCTCATATGTTTTATGAGAACCTTCATCTCTTAATAATTCGATTATAAATTTTTATCTTTCTATGGACTTGTTTTATGAGAGACATACCTACAAATACATTGTCATATTGTTCAAATTCATACAACTTGATAAACATTTAATATTTAATCAACAAATTTTACTTATGCTATTAAATACAACAACTGATTGTTGTAAGATCTGTCCATGTACTGGAATGTTCATAAACTAAAAATAGAAATTTATATCTTAATCCAGTTACACTTAGCAAGTGTATTATTTCAAGTTTAAGTAGTATAGAGAGAATGTAATACTAAACTGTTCAATATTCACATCCTTTAGTAAAGATTTTGATGCAACTTGTTCATTGTATTTAACGACTTTTACATATCTTTAAAGATACTATTTATTTACAAAAGTATATTATTTATAGTATATCAATAATTGAAAAGGAAAATTTAAATATAATAAAATTTGAATAATCCTACGGCAGTATAATACTTAACATAAAACAGGATTTTATCCATGAATATAATAACTAGTTTGTAACACTATCCTAATATAGAAATAAAAAAGAGATAAAAATTTCAGACCCAATATTGAAACATAAGTATATATAAGTTCCATGAAATCAAAAATATATTAAATGTTCATCAATTCAAAGTTTGCAAATAAAACTGCTACTATAATTAGCAGCATATATAATACATTTGGATTACAAAATTACTAATTGAAAGCATTAAAAATAATATAATGGTACATTTCTTTCTATCATAATCGTTGTTACAGTAGCATATTTTTTTATAGCCACTGGATACAAATAAATACACATCTGCTCTACTATAATTGAAATAGGTGTAAACCTGTTATTTTTTATATCAATTATTATTTTTTTAACTTGCTTGTAACTTTCCCCAACTTGCTGATTATTACTGCTAGTTCTCAAATGAATATTGCAAATAACGCGATACTTGGAATGCAAATGAAATGAAAATTCTGAATTTCAATAAAGCAAGGAATAGCATTTTCACAGTGCTAGGAACATAGTGATTACATATTAATTTCTCATTACAATACTTCCTTGTTTTTTGTCATTGTGAACGAGGGTAGTTTTAAGTTAATTAATGTTCATAAACTTTTGTAATTGATAAATTGATTAGATGTACCATGTAATGAATTTTACAATTACCCTCATTACTCGTATATCGATATTATCGATATTATTTTTGTTTTCAATTATCATATATATATATATATATGTATATATATCTTTTTTATTAGATATATACAACATACATCTAATTTCATTACCTTCGTTTGTAATAATACTATTTATAATGCTTATTACGTCATTCCTATTCGTTATTTATTTTAGATCTAGTTCAAACTCTGGACTATCTAAGGAAAGTGGTTTAAGGTGTTCAACTATAGGAGTTTGATCGGGATCAACGCGTATGCGGATTCTATTTGTTTCTAAAGATCGAGGAAGGGTGCGAGGAAGATCGTCCTTGTACGAAGCTGCAGAAGGTGAAGTATATGGTACATAGATTCGTACAATATCAGGACTTGGCTGATGGGGTGTTGCCCTTGGTGTAAGCAAACCACCACTGCCAGAACTACCATTAGAAATATTACTCTGAGTATCAAGACTGTTGTCTAATGCTTGAGACCGTGTCGCGGAACTAAATACAGAAAGATCAGCTGTCGAGGTAACGGATGTGTCAGCCAAGGATCGATGCGAGCCATTGGGAGACGCACCATCGTCAAGACTTGGATCAAATGAGAATTTGCTCCCTGCACACACATTTACAATTTATGGCTTGCATTAGTATTTTGGTGATTCATCATTTCTGCAGAGGTGTTCCTAATCTTATCACTGCATATCTTTTTTTTTTATGATTCTATCCATCGTTATGACTTCAGTTAATACATACTACCAAAAGTATTATGAAAATACAAATATATTTACATTTATTACAGAAATTACAATGATTCTTTTTTCAAAATGTATTCAATATTATAATGAACTCTTTTTTATATATCTAACTTCAATGCAGATTTCCCAAATCCGTTTTTATAATCTAGTATTATATATAAGTATAATATCAATGGCTGAATCAATTTCAGTGTCACTCTTCTCATTGGCATCACCCTCATACATGGGCCGACAAATAGTTATATCTTTGCTATTATGTGTGGTATTTTCACTAGGTTCAAACTTACCACCAAGGCCACCAGTATTTGGATCAACCGGTGTTGTACTTTCTCTGCCTTCCTCAACAAGAGCCATATCCCTTCGTTGTACTACTGATTCGCGCATCACGTGCTGTGCTTCACTGAACTCCTCGCTGCGCCGTCCAACCTGTGAATTTGTAATATAATCTTTAAACGTAGAACTCGATATTAGTTTCAAGACTTTTTGTTACATTCATGTTATTATTATACCTTGCTAGTGAAAGAGGGTTCTTTAAATGTACCAAACGGAAATCGTGGTAATTCTTGTGCTGAGGGAGGGCCTGGATACTCTAATTTGGCACGTTTTAGTTCTTCCATGCAACGTTCCATGGTATTAATTACTGTATCATCATCAAAACCAAAATCTTGTTCCAACTTAATTTGCAAATAATTACAAAATTCATCAAGACTTTCCATTGGCATCAAATGACGTTTATGCATTTTCATTATAGTATATGCCATTGCAGGTAAAATGCGGTCTCCATCGAGTAAAAATATATCCCAAATTCGAAGGCCAAGACTTACGGGTGTCTACAACATAATATAGGGAATTACTTATATGTGCATCAATTTTTTTTGTCTAATATACAATGTAAACGGTGCTTACTCGTTCTTGGAAAACTACAAAGAACCATTTCAGTGCATATAATATAGAATCGCAACCACACTTATCGAGCTTTCGTTTTAGTTTAGGTAGGAATTTGTTCATTATTTTATCATGATGTTCGATGAAACGATTTAGTTTAGGAAAACCATCAACATAAAATCCTAGAAATCGAAAATGCTTATTTTCGTGATGCATGCATCGCGTACATGCAATGTCTTATTAATTATTTAAAATTCAAGCATTTTGTATTTACCATTACAAGTGTACTTACCATGCATGCTATATTTTTTATCGGCAAGTAATACAGACAAACCCCAAAATGCATCTTCTTCATCCATGTACAGTAAAAGTAATCCAGCCAATACCGACATTCCTTGACAATACCCTACTTCCATGTTATACATGCTATAAGCAGCTAACACATAAAACATAGATCGCTGTTTTATGCTATATCTCTCCCTGTAGAAAAAACTTGTTTATAATTTGAAACTTGGGCAATGTAAACAGAACTTTAAAGCACGCACCTATAATTGATATGATCCCTATATTGTCTAGCAACATCAGCATCGATTTGCCGGATTTCAGTGGACCATTGACGCGCAAGCTTAAGCATTTCATCATACTTGCCTGCTTGTTCCTCCTTCAGAGTTTTTATTCCTAATAATAAAGTCCATACTTGACCTCGAAATCTATTTGGGATACCTTTATATATTCTACGTCGTAATTTTTCCTTCGTCGACGCACTCTCCCATTGTTTTGTCATCTTTTCCCATTTTTTCAATCTTTCCATTTCTACATGATGAGATCTTATTTCATTTGCACCTAACCTGCGTGGTAATCTCTTGTCGCTACAAAATAAATGGTAGATATTATGCGATATATATATATATATATATATATATATATATATATATATATATATATCAAGAATACATATTTCTTTGTAAAAGAACATACTGTATAAATCCGTATCTATCTGTGGTGTGATAAACTTCATAGCCAGGGTCTTCCCAAGCATCGATTTGAGCTCCATTTTCTCTGCCACGGTCATAGCAGCTGAATATTCTATCACGCTCCGCAGCTGACCGCTTCAATAACTCTTCCTCATTCATCCCACGTGAGAATGCTCGACCGAGCTCTTACAAACATGCCGTCTCATTAGTAATGATCTATAGACCGAAGGTTGTACTGCTTTATCTAAAGCACGAAATAATTCCCTTCTCAATCTTTGTTAGTTTTCTGTACAAACATACGCATTAAAATGCATATTTGTAAGATGAATCTATATGAATTAACATGAGATTATATGTGTCAAAGCACAGCATGCGATGGCAGCTTTATTCATATTACAGCTGGAAAGTAATTGTCAACTTATATGCATACATTTATTGTACTTGACCCAAGACAAGAACGTCTAATAATAACGTAATACATTATATGTTGCGAGAAACTGCGTAAATACGTAAAATTGCATGATGTTAAATTAATGACATACCAAAAGCGAGAAGGTTATACATAAACAGTGGTTTGTGAACGTACACACATGATCGCTTACCGTTATTGGGCCGTACGTGTGCGAATACTGCGAATTCAAATATGGAAATATTTTCTTCGTTTCATATTATACGGATACAATTACTTTCTTGCAGGGAATCCTTCGTTTTGCAAAACCACCGTATATCGCCAAGCCGGATTTGGATGTTCCCACTTCCCATTCCACGGTAATACCAACATAAAAGTTGTACTCATCCAACCAGTGAAGTTTTAGCGAAGAAAGAGACAAATGGTCGTCGCATCGATCGTTTCTGGATTTAAATATTATCAGACCATTTTTGTGTCGTTATCAAATTCTCCGCGATAGGCATGCCTTAATGTCACGGCTAACTTTTATCTTATACAAGGTTATTTTTATTTACTTTTTTAGCATTCCCAGATAATTTAGAACAAATTAAGAAATTAGAAATTTTTTTTCGCGAAATAACGGAAATTTCACATTACTTACTAAAAATCAAACTATTACAGGTTTACCATTCTAAAAACATTGCAATGCACGAAACATATAAAGTTGTTAATCGTATATCACTCGAGGGGTATATAAGATTGCACATTATCGATAGCCCGGGTAATTCAAATGTACAGTCAGAAAGCGCTATCGAAAAATCTTTTTTTATTTATAATTAGAACGACACTGCCTCCATCCAAATAGAATATTATAAATAAATAAATCTATATATCTGATCTTATACATTTGCTTTTTATTTAGAATGCGTTCGACGTGAACAGTCCTTTCACCACGATAAACCGATTAACTAAACAACAGGAATTAAAGAACGACCGCGAATCGTTTAACTGACCTTTCTTCTCATCGCTTGGTATCTCTTTCGCTGGTATAATCGCTATGCGAATACAAATATCCTCAACGGATACCTCCCGACTTAGCACTTGAATCGTCGGTGATCCGGTTGCCAAGTGTGATCCACATCGCAGTATAGAGAAAACATGATTTCGATGCATACTCAATGAAAGCAAAGTACTTTCGAATCTTATTTTTCTATTTATTTATTTATTTATTTATTTAAAATCTTTCAACGCGTAGTTTTCTATCTCTCGGATCGTACAATAAACGATGTACGCGAAAGTTCAAAAAATAAACGCGATAACCAGAAGAATAAGAAAGTTCGTCGCGGACAGGTTTTATGTCAATTACGGAATCTACCTTGTCATTCGAGTCTTCGACGCAGCTTCTTTCTTCCGAGCCGAGTGAAAGGAAATCAATGCGTTCCCGTCCGAGATTCTCATTCGGTAGTCACGGTGAAGAGGGTCGAGTAGTATTACAAGATCGCAAAGAAAACAAGACAACGGTAGAAGGAAGAAACTTCGCACGAGCGAAGGAAAGAGAAAGACGTAATTTAGATTTAACGATCGTTCAGATATTGCTCCGACGAATGAATAGACGAACGTCCGCCACGAAACGTGGATCGGTGGATCACTAAAATCGGTTACATTTTTGGAGATTTCTTTCGTAACGTAATTAGGCGACGATATTATCTGAATTTATTAAAAACATTGATAAAAACAAATTATATTATTTTACTATACACTTCGTAAACATTTTCTACGACCTATGCAGTAGAGTTTGATAAAAGTAACTTTGCAAAAACATAATTCACATTTTTTTTTAATCGCTGCTGCCGATCGCCATTTTATGCGAAATTCCCACGACACAATTCGTACGGTATTAGTATAATAATTGATCTCTTTCAAGGACTACGCGATCATTTTCGTGAGACACGGTACATCACCGATAGCGGGATGCGCGCGTCACCACGCATGCGCGTCTTTAAAATTATCGAAAAGACGCGCGCAAACGGAGTGGAGCGCGAAGCGCACCGCGCGCGTTAGCCAGTCGTTTGTTGATCCAACGGGCGTTCGGGTCGACGCGTGGCAGTTCGTGTACGCCCGAAAGGACAGGAAAAAATAAAAGGACAGAGAGAAAAGGGAGAAGAAAAAGTGTTCTCGTCGTCGGTAACGCAATTTAGGAGAAGATCGAAGGATCCATCGAGTTCGATCGACGATCTTCGATGAGCGATTGATTTGCAAGAAGAGCAGCAGAGCGATGTACGAAAATTTTGAGCAAGTTAACGTTTCGTAACTCCGGTGTACAAAAAAAAAACAAAAAAGAAAAGAAAAGAAAAAAGAAGAGGAAACGTATCGTATCTCGAAGCAAAGTCGAAGCTTCTCTTCTTTAAGCTTTTTTTAAAAATAACTTTCTTTTTTCTTTTCGGATTCCTCCGATCGATACTTTCACTCGCTTCGACCCGTTGTAACATCGCGTTACGGAAGGATATTTCCTGTGATCTTCTTTCGTTCTTCAAGTTCCCCAAAGTTATATATTTATCGTTTCTCGATCGCACCCGTTGTTTTTTATTCGGATTATAATATTGTCTGGAGCCGGTAAGTTACTTCTCTCGTCCCGTACCGTTCGTAGTTCGTTTCAAGCCGGCTTCCACCTGTAGTCTCGACGGTAAAGTTTGTCTATCTCTTAGAGAAGCTATTGTGTACGTTGTACGCGTACAAAGAAATACACACGTGTAAAAGATCAAGCATGCCGCACGCAGCTCCAGAGAAAGAGAACCCGTATTCGATCTCACGCTTATTGCGTTCTTAATATGCTATAGGAGTAGGACCGGTTATGTTTATATATACGTTGGAACGCTATTACGCATCCACTAAAAATGGATCAATGAATCCTCCGTGAATTGATCGAAATTTAATTATCAATCTTGTCTACTCCAAAAGTACAAAGTTCCAGCATTAATTACTTAAACGTTTTCGAACGTACCGCGAATGATACACACACGTACATACATACGTTCTCGCGTGAGAAATACGATTTACATCCATCCGAGAGAGTATAGAAGACTCGCAGGACCCTTCTCGCAAGGACGATAATCGTTCGTGGTTTCTAGTCACTTCGACGGATCGATGCGTATCTGTTCTAGGAACGCGTTTCATTTTTTTAACGGACTTCGAAAAGACGGAGGTTACTCAATTCGTAAGTGGACTATGTCGCTTTTTTTATTTTTTTAATGTCCGGGCACTACTCCTAGACGGATGGACCGATCGGGATGAAATTTGTTTCATCTGATAGTT
>JAIFRP010004521.1:1341996-1365892 GCA_032403825.1 Odynerus spinipes
TATATACATATACATATACATATATATATATATATATACATTTCTCTCTTCCACATTCCCATAATTTTTCGAGTATCCATATCGAAGGCTACCCAAACACTTCGCGACTGGCAGGATTCCGAAAGGATACGAAGATGCTCCGACGAAAAACAACCCTTTCTATGTTACCACGCGATTTCTATTCGCATCCTGCCGACCCACTGCTACTAACTGCTATTGTATGTGTACGTGTGTCGCGACAGTCATCACGCGTTTGCGCACATCCACGATTCTCTCGCTCTCTCTATCTCTCTCTCTCTTTCTCTCTCCTTTTATTCTTCTTAGTATTTGCGCGTGAAAGAAAGATCGGATTATCGTACGTGGTACCTTTCGATCGATCGTAGAACTCGTTTACATGCCAAGATCGGGAACACGTAAGATGGATTCTTCTTCGAAAAGAATAAAAAAAATAACTTGTGCGTATGTGTATATACTTGTCTACGTGTAATCCGCGAGCGCGATACGTGTGCGTTCCGTGCGTCGTGTGGCACTTCGCAGGGCGGTAGTCCATCGACTGCCGGCTGAATCTCGCGAGAAGAGAAACAGGACGGCAAGGCGCAGGCTCGTAGTCCGATGACACCCCAACTTCCCTGGCTCGTTCCACTCAAGCCCTTTTCACAGGGTTGAGCCTAGGCAGTGTCATTTTCGAAAGTTCCCTCGCACGATCAGCTGACTCCGCTACCAGGTGGAGTCGTATCTCCTTTGTCCTTGTTTAACGAAGCGAGCATGTAAAGCGAGCTCTTTGCTTTAAAACCTTCCTCACTTGGGTTTTCTTTGTTTATGATATCGTCCGATCCTTTTTTCTCTCGCCTTTTTTTTTAACGTTCTTTTGTCGCGATTCATTTTCTTGACCATTCGATCTCGTTCGGTTTATGAAATGACAGTAGGTAGTCGTCGCGATGATACGGAGCCTTTGTCTCGATTATTTTCAAGAAAGTTTTATCACGCTGAATTTTCTCCTTTGTGTTTTTGCCATATAACACTTTCTTTATGGTGCACGTGACAGCGAGTATAGTTTCTCCGTACAAAAGAGTCCGACTTGGGTGTACGTAGACTTCGCCGTAAATAGAGTGAAGCGTATGCATAAATATTATACTACCGAATGAAAAAGAAAATAAAAGCCGAATTTTTGAATGAGTAATCAAACGGAGAACCGAAACGATCGCTAGGGAAACCCGCGTAATTATAATAGTACCAATTAATCGTTATTCGAGCGTCGACTATAGACGGCGCTAGTATCTACGGCTCGTTGCATGGACGTCGACTATAGTCGATGTTAGAAATGAAAGGGTTAATGCGGTTACCGCGATAAGACTGTTTAACAATTTTCTCGAATCACTTGGTTACTCGTATGTTGCTGAAAGTTTACGAAATGAACCGATCATAAATATTAATCGGTGATAAATAGATGCTCACGTAATCGGAGCAACGCGAAGTCGCTTGCATGAGAAATGAAAAATCATGCGTGGGAAGTAAGAGTCTAGTATGAATCGAACTATTTGCTTGAACTAGAAGAATATCTAACGTCTTTCGTTAATTTAATAATTTAATTAAACGATCGTTGCGTTGGTTTATTAAAACGATAATAAAAGAAAAAAAAATTGTTTTCTTAATTTTTATAGTTCTACCTTTCATGTTGTACGCTAATGTTAATATTCAACCACACAATGGCGTAGTACTATTTCCGTTAATGATAAAAAAATCACTTGGCCTGAAAATAAGTTTGACTATGTAACGAAACAGGTAAGCATGACCACGAACGCGTTGATGACTCGTTTATCGCGAATATTTGAATATTAAACACATAGTTTGCACCCGTGCCTACGTTTTTCACATTTAAGACAAAATATATGAAGCATCACATTATTACAAACAGTTTCCATAATGTAAAATGAATGAAAATAATAAAAAGATTAGCTATTTTTTGCTTCGTTACCAACCGCTTCTTGTTTATCTATTTAAAAGTCAAATGTGGAAAGCGTGTTATGATAAATTTCTGTAACAAGAGTAATTCTTGCATAATACGGAACCGTGTAACCCATTCCATAACACAATCTTCATATATTTTTTTGTGCTGTACGAGGGTCACTCTTACTAGTAAAAGAAAATAAATATCTTAGAACTTCGACCCAGATGATCAGTGAAATAAAAAGAATATTCGATAAATTTTATTTCTCTTCGAGTTTTTCTCCTCGGAAAAAAGTCACAGGCGAGAGACATCGGATCAACGTCCGCCACCGAATGAATCGGACTTTGCCTTCCAGGTCGCGATCAAGAGCACGCGGTAGATCGCGCGCGATATAGGAGAAGACAAGGTCGAGGTAAGAAACTGGTAGCTCTCTTGTCGGTCGTGCGCGTCGTGCTACTACTTGGCAGAGTTAGCCTGGCGTAAACGAGATAGAGAGAGGATAAGAGAGAAACAGAATGAAAGAGAGAGGAGAGAGAGAGAGAGAAGAAAGAGTGTCAGTGCCAAGGCTAGCTAAGCCTTGCACTAGGCTAGCTCGTATAAAATAACTGGCACACTTAACTGCTGCTAACTATCTCGAGCTTGCTATTATTTCTACAAACTATATTTTCTTATATATCAATAATACAAAGAGTTTCTCTCGATTCGCTTAAAAATCGTCGCGA
The DNA here is from genome assembly GCA_032403825.1 of Odynerus spinipes. Taxonomy (NCBI): domain Eukaryota; kingdom Metazoa; phylum Arthropoda; class Insecta; order Hymenoptera; family Vespidae; genus Odynerus; species Odynerus spinipes. The sequence continues at coordinate 1,344,667 of JAIFRP010004521.1, forward strand.
ATCGTTCTTATTTCATAACATAAAAAAATATGCTCGATTGAACGCATAGCGACGTGACTCCGGAACACGTGACTGATACATCTAATGGAAGTCTAATAGACTTTTATGCGGGGATTCGATGAAATTTAATGAAGTGACTCATGAGCGTAGGTCATTTCACGAGATCCCCAAATGAATCCGAATGGAAATGCTACGCGTGACCGCGTGCGCATCGACGTATTTGCTTAACAAATTAAATATGTAAATAAAATGAACGCGTGCGTTAGCTAAGCTCACATTTCTTATTCGTCTATGCATTATTCGTCTTTTTTTTTTTTATTTTTGGATGCTTACATCGAGCGACACGCGATACGAACGTAGAAATTTAATATTATCGCGATATCCACGTTCTAGCGCAAGGTTAGTCCTCTAACTCTAACGCTAGAGAATGAAAAATACGCCTTTGGCTTTTTCTTCGATGATTCAGAGGGGAGAGGTAGCAAAATGAAAGAGATAACCATCTTTCTCGGGTCACTTCTTCAATAAGAGACACTCGTTACGTTCGCAAAATGTGTTTGGTCACCTTCACGACGACGACAGTGGAAGCTTCGAAGACGTTGCCCATTATTCCATTCTCTTCTAATAATCTCAGTGTCAATGAATACCGCGCTTGGCAATCCGCTTCAGGAAATGAAGAAGAATAGCTTCGAACCGGGCGCTCGTTCAAAGAAAATAGTTTAACGGACACAAAATTTGGCCGCGCGTGAAATTTGCTCCGAGAAGTTTTCAGAGAGCACGAAAACAAGGTACGTGTAGTGAACAACGAATCGTCATAATTTGTAGAAAAGATTAGGAGAAGAAACGAAGTCGCTGCACGAACGCACGGTTCAATTTTGTTACGAGGTTCTAACGATCGTAAAAAAACGAGATAAACAAGAACGCGTTTTGAAACACGCTCGGAGGTGACACTTATATCGATGCGAATTTTATGTTTGGCAAAGAGTATTTCTGTTGTGCACGAAGTTAAAATAAAATATTTCCATACATGTATCTAAATATATTTCAAAGGGATTTAATCAATGCTTCGATCCAAAGTGAGTTACGTAAATTGCATCAGGTTTGATTATGTCGCGAACGTGGAAACTGTTACAAAACTGATCTCTTTCTCTAATCAAATATAATGTATTAACAAACAAATTCCAATATAGATATGCGCATGTAATATGCCGACTGTTACCGATTACGTAAATTTCATATTTTCTTTTTTTTATATTTGGCTCAACACGATGTCTCTGGAGCTCGATAGTTGCTTTCCTCTTTTTTAAAAGACAAACGAATTAATAAAAAAAAAGAGTAATTTGTATCTTATAATAAAAAAATAAAACGAGAATGATTGCTTTCCCGACTGTTTATAATTTAATAATGATCACGATCGTGGAAATGCATTAGCTTATGCAAACGATATGAATAATTTATGTATTATACATTTTTTATTCAATATTGTTTAGGTAACTACACACCGAACGTATAACATCAAACTATACAGCAATTAACCGCAACCAAATTATTACGATGGTATAAAAAAAGAATAAACTAGACAAAAAGAAGAGAGAAAAAGTACAGGGAAGCACGATCAGCCGATTTTAGTAAGCAACGGGGAAGAGTGAAGCAACGGATAGTAAGAAACGGTTAAGAGAGCACGATGGTCTCACCCGAGGTGGCGCGGACCAATCGCGTCGTCTCGTGCGTCTCTCGCCACTCTATGTAACGAATGAGAGAGCGGAAAGAGCAACGGACGAGGCATCGCACGAGAGTGCGCGCTTCGTTCCACGTTCCTCGTTCCAGGTAGGACAAAGTAGGATTGAGAGAAGTACGTAGTCGAGACAGAGAGAAAGAGACAGAGACGGAGAGAGAGAGAGAGAGAGAGAGAGCGAGAGAGAAGGATAGATCGAAGGAGTGTATGAGTGCCCGTGCGTTGAACGGGTTCGCGCATGCGCAGAAACTATTGCCGGGCGCACGTGGACGCGGCAACGTACGACACGCGCCTCGATTTTTTTTTCTTGTACAGCTGTTTTGTAACCGCATCATTACGCTTATAACATAAAATGTTTTTTTTTCTTTCTTTTTTTTTTACGTCGATATGCGACACAAAGTAATCACGACACGATATGACGTAGGTACGATCACCCGATCGTATTATCCTACGCGTTAAAGCCACGTCTCCCGAAGACTATGAAAATTCTGTGTATCGTATGTTTCCTCCCCTCCTCTTTTTCTTCTCCATTCTGACTCGCTCCATTCGAACACGTATGCGATATGACGTAGCTTAAGGCGATCATACGTCTTCCCAGCTTGATGCAAGTCTCGCGTAAATTATTGCAATTCAGCGTGAAATCATTCAGGAAGCGTCTATCGCGAGATCGGCTCGGTGGTTTCGATCGAATTCGAACTGCTCCCGAGTGGCCCCAGGGTCGGTCGGCCATGTTCGAAATTCGCTCGCGCGGTAGTCACGTGATGCACGGCGAGCATCCAAAATTGATCGCATCTATTGTTGATCGCGTGTAAAGTATAGAGATAGATTCGAAGGAGAGATAACGCGTATGGCTATGCGCGTTAAAGTTACGCTGCCGACAAAAATTAACAATTGTCACGAACTGTTGCCAACAATGTAAATAATCGTAATGAAAGATTCTATGGCACATTGGTACAGCGTGATGCTCTTAGAAAATGAGAATGCGATGTATTTAATCGATAGGACGGTACTTCGTCGTCCAATTTGGCGAGAACGTACGCGCGCGCGCAAGCGCGCACGGCGCTGCGATACCACGTGAATGTCGCGTGTGTGGATGCGCGCGCATGCATCAAGCATGCACGATGATACTATCTTACGAGGGGAATTCGTTTGATCCTTTTCGTAATCCCTATTTCGCGCACTCGTTCCCCTCCCCCCAATATGTATCGCTGTCGTCCTAATCTAAATGACGTTATCAATAAAGCACATTTCGAAGGCACGCCATCGTAATTCACTTTCTTTTTCCTTATCTCGCCGATTATGTTACTTTACGCGTTATAGCATACGTGACTCTTCGCTGATTTATCTGACATTGAGAGGATTTCACGGCTGAAAGTAGATAAAGTCCCTTTCTTTTATTTACTTTTCTTTTCCTTCTCTTTTTACTTCGACCGCTTCGTTCAGCGATAATTTGTTTATCATCTCCGCGGTTGCAGTGGAGTTTCCGATGAAGATATTGCCGTCGCAATATTTATACATTTAACGCATCACGGGGCACGTTTCTCGATTATTTAATGACGATGATTGGGAAAGGTACGCTTTCGAAATTGTTTCTCGAGCTTTACGTGTTATACGTTTTTTTCGTTCATATTTACTCATTCGTCGGACATCCGAAATGATTATCGTGGTACGATGATGTATGTGCTCTCGTATGTAGGCGAGGTCTTTAAGCTCGTTCTGCCGCAATTATGTTATATCGGGTAACGATGACCGCAGTACCTGTAATAACTAGGTTTCATTCCTTTTTACAATGTGTCACAACTAATGAAACCGGTTTTCGAGGAACTGGATAAACGGAACGAAGGACGATGATAAAGGGAGTATATATAAGTCACCGCGAAAACCTTTTAACTTTCCGGGTTTCCGTGGAGTCGGATGATTTTGTTGAGAAACAAAAATAAAAAAAAAACGAACATAAAAAAATAGAATCGGCCTTAAAGTTTTTACACAAATTATTAGTTGTATAAGAGAGTTCTAAACGCCATATCGTAACAAAATATTAGATCATGTTTCTTTCCCGTAATTTCCTTTGTCGTTGTTACGATCGCCTCTCGTCTTTCTTTCTCGAAGTTTATCCCGGAAGTACGGGCAAGAAACTTTCGCCGCGAGGACATTAGAAATTATTACACGGTAAATTCGAGAGTAGCTCTTTTAGTAGCTAATTTCGAGCGTCGATAAGAAACAAAATTGTCGCGAGACGATTAGCGTTATTTCGAAAAAAACATGCACAAAAGTTAACTGTTCATCGTCAACATTTTCTCGGTGAGTAGTAAATTAACAACAATCGTTCTTCCGGTAAGTTCGGCTTTTAATTAACCCATTCGCATCACTTGACTAAATCCGAAAATGGTCTTCTATCGTGGACAAATTTCGAACTTTTTATCGTGCTACGAACATTTTATTCAATTAAAAGTAAATCCGAGTAGGTCAGTAGCTGTAAAGATAATTTATATATTTCAACAGAACATTTCAGCATCCGTAATATAGTACATAAGGCAATTTCGCGGAATATTTAATTATTTGATGCAAATGGGGTAATTATATGGATGGTAATCAATTATTTATCGGTATTTGTTTTTTAAGGCTACAGTATTTAATGATAATTAATGTTACTAATATCACCAATATCGTCACGCGGGTAACTGCTTGACGATATTAGTTTTTTTCCTTCCTTCGCCGATCGAAGTTCGCGATATAATGCGATACATTTTGCATCGTTTCGCTGCATCTCAAACGCTATCCATTCCATTATCGGTCCTCGCGATGATGGTTCGACGTATAGTAATGATCGATCCGTCAACGGGTTATTTTCCAATCGAGAGTGCTAACGTGTGCAGTTTATTTCGAAATCGAAATATAATTGTGTGAAAAAGTAACAAAAATATTATAAATGTAAAAAAAGAAGCGTCGTAAGATTCGGCGTAGAGGAAAAAATAAACAACGTGTTTATTCTTATATCGCTGACGTAATTACAAATTAATACGCTCATGGGAAAGTAGTAATACATATATCGTATCGATCGTCGTTATCTATGAAATTATCGGGTCCAATGTCCATCGTGGAAAATCTGATAATATCTAAAGTGAACATTTATCTTTGTTTGTATCTTCTTTATGTCAGACTTCGTAATGAATTAATTTTAATTCCGTAATATTGATGACGATTCGTATCTCGTAACGTGGCTTGCGTGCATTAAAGGTGAAGTTAATAATAATAAACGATAACTAATTTTCATAACGTTATCGTTATGAAAATTGTTTTACGATACTAAGTCGCGTAACGTTCAATTTCTAGACTTATTTACAAAACTGTAGAGAGGAGATTTCCGACGATCGATCATGCCATTTGCGAATTTTATTTTCCGGGGTCTAAGGTATTAAGAAATATAGTAGAAGCAAATATCATTCGTCATTATAATTTTGGAGCAAATATTAGTGTTTTAAGCGTTTGTTGAACTACAGCGATCACGGGAATATTTACTCGGTATATACGAGGTTCGATGATAATGTAATCGGCTGTTAAAACGAACGTTTACCGAACAATATTCGCGCGTTCCAGGATCACGGTTAGTTTAACTCAATCGGTCACAAGCTTCTACGTGGAAAATGAACAAAAAAAAATAAAAAATAAACTTTCGAGAGTGACGCTGTTCGGTCGCTAAGAAACCAATGTACAAGCAATTTTTTAGGTACCTTGTACCGTCCCTCTTGTTTCCAAATCTTTCACCGTGATCCTTCGCGTCCGGCGCGTTTAACCAGCCGAAAACTATGAAATTTTTTCGAAAGGATTCGCGGTAGGGGAACCGTTTCGAAAGGAGCGAAACTTTCGACGGGTCAACCACGAATTCACGTTTAGAAGGACTTTCTCGAGGATTCTCTGTCGCTCTTTCTCTGAAAATTACGTACGATATATAACAAACCTGTGAGTTTCGACTTTAATCGCACGTTCGCCCGCGTAAGTTATCTCGTACAATTTCGTCTTCCTGCTTACGAAATGTAAACGCGTCGCGTAATTTTCGAACCGTTCCACTAATTATTTGTTTTCTTTTCCCGTTTCTTGAATAAATTCTGATTATTTTGTATACTCCAGTGCCACGTACTTTTACTTCCGATACAAATCTTTGTTACGAACGATCTTCGTAAATATTAATAACGTTTATATGAACGAGAAAAAAACGAGTTAATCGCGAGGAGTAATATGATTATAAAAACGTGAACGTGCAAAGAAAAAAAAAGGGAAATGCGTATGTCAAGGAATCGCCATCGTGCGAAAATTGACTTGAGCTGTTTCGTCTTCCTCGACGTCAGCGCGATTTCTGGTAAATAGCGATCGGCCGATTAGACAGAGACTTTACTCTTTAGAGTAGAGAGAAAGAAAGGAAGGGGAAAAAAATCACGATGACAGTGCAATCTGCATTGTATGCTTACAGGGCATAAACGAGCGTAATGCAAAGAGGCTTTTAACTAGTATCGTTTATTTCATGGGAACTAAGACTCGAGGTAGCCACGACGACGGAAGGAAACTTACGTACGCGTAGTAAGGTCTTCCTTTGAAAAGGAAATAAAAAATAGCGTATTGCTCTCGCGAAGACCGTTCTACCCGTTATAAAAGCTTCCTTTGCGCCATTTGCTAACCGAGTCTTCTTACGCTAATGAAATCTTACGTAAGCTATCTCTCTCTCTCTCTCTCTCTCTCTCTCTCTTTCTCTTTCTCTACCTATACATTTCTATTTCAACCTTTCTTTCCTATCCGTGTATGTGCGTGTATTTGTACGTACACAGATACTACATGTATTAAATTTAATGATTTTTCTGTGTCCTATTGAAAATCGATATTTCTTTTTCCACCGTCACGAATCACCCAAGACAGTCACGTAGCCACGTACGCGTATATAGATAAAGGTCTATGATACATTAAAAGAATGCGATCTATAAGACTCGATCACTTCAATTATATTCGAGACTATAGAACACCCTATTGTAATAGTTTTTCTTGTATTCGATTTGATTGACAATTAAATTTGAAAACGAAACTTTTCTATACGTAAGACGCATTGAAAACCTATTGCGGCGTGTCATTCGAATTCCATTAGCGAAGTTTATCCCGCGATAGCGATCGGAACCTATAAAGCATGGTCGATAGCGATTCGATTGTTTTATCGAGAAAAGAAAGAAGCCTTTTAATATTGAAAGTTTACGCAAAATTCGCTTATCGAATCGTAATGATGAGAATTGTTACGTTGTACTGGGTCGAAATACCTTTACGATGGCATAGCACCGCTAAAATTCGCGATCGTTCGTTAAGTGACTTTGTTTCGTGTCTGTCCGTCTTGTTAAAGTTAAAAACGTGTGTGTGTGTATATATATATATATATACACACTATGATATAAATAGATATAGACATTTATAAATATTTTATTACGCTGTGTATATACATATGTATATAAATTACTCACGCAACGGTGCGATCGAAGACTTCAATAATAAATCTTGAAACAGCGTACACCATACTTCCTAATCATGACTTTTCATCGAAGCGACCGTTATCACTCTCGCACGATGCTAAGAGCTAACGGCAAATGTTTACAAATATACTCTATCGCGGCGATAGCTTCAATTAACTTCTCGTTATTCAGTCGGCTAATCGTTGTACCTCTTTTGTAAATTTCCGATAAATATAATAATGGATTAAATTGAATAAAAGAAATTCATAATTAAGCGCGAAATCGTATAAATAAAGGGATAAAGAAGCGATTTTTCACCGCGGTTGGTAATCTTACGAAATTACTTACGAGCGACTATCACGGGACATCGGGTATAGTGGATCGAGATGTGGAATGAAGTTACGAACGAAGACATAACCTAAAGAAAATGAATTAAAGGAGTCGGCCGACGGGAAATTTTCGAAATCGTTATGTTGACCGCGTTGTCATGTGACAGTCGTCCGATGGAGGTTACGTTGTTGCATCCCTAGCCATGTAGTGTATACTCGTCAAGAACGAGAGACCCGTCGAGCCACGTAACCTCTACACGAAATCGCAATTTCTGTTTAGCCATTACATGTATAGAACACTATCGTGCATGTGTATTCACATGTGTGTGCGTCAACGTAGCGTAACACGTATATACAGTAAGTACACTCGCGAGCACGTACGCATAACATATATATATATATATAAAAAAAATAAAAACACATAGCTCGTCCTTCGATCGCGTTCCTACATTTGCCCGGCTTTTTCTCTACGTGCTAGAAATTTCCCTCCTCTCTTCTCTCGTTTACTGTCTGCTACTCTCCTGTATACACACTCTCCTCTCTCCCCGATTCGTTCCATCGCAGCCTCGATTTCATCGACAGGTTAGACGACCCCCATCGATGATAATTGCTAGGATTGGCGAGCAAGAGATAGAGGGAGAGAGAAAGAGAGGAAGTGTAGATTGATCGAAATCGAACGACGACACGCGCGAGGGAGAGTCACAGCGTTAGCAAAATTTTTTTTCACCGAGCAAACAATCGACATCGCGACACAGAGACATTCGACGTGGACATCGTCCTCGTCTCAACACTTTCTCTCTCGCTCCCTCTTTCTCTTTTGGCGAAACGAGTGCTTGCTACAGATAGGTAGACGGTTAGAGAATGGATGGATGCTAAAGAGAGTGAGAGAGAGGGAGAGAGAGAGAGACGGAGAGAATTAGAGGACGCAGGAAAGGATGGATGAATTTAGGGACGCGATGCGCGACGATACTCGATATCGAGTTTATGAAAATGTAGAGAAATACACGTGTAATAATATTGCGAGAGTAATAAATTTCAACTCGTAATAGACTCACCTGTCTTGCTTCTTTTTTTATTATCCGGTAACCAATGTCCGATTGTCTCCCTCCTCTCCTTGTTTGTCCTTCTTGACACGATATTCGAGCACGATATTCTTCTTCCACGATGTCCGTTTTACTTCTAGCCAAATCCGATTCGAGGAAAGGGAAGTACAAGAGGATGCGGACGGAGTCCTAGATCAAGGTTTTCTAGTCCGATGCCTCGAACGAAGCGAACGATATTACAGTGTCGTAAAAACTGAGATGCCGGCTACTACGCGGCAACGGTTAAATATGATTCCTAGACTGACACGGCGCGATAAGGGCCAGTCGTAGCGCCATCCTACGGTAGTAAGGTAAAGCTACAAAATACATGCCCGCACGCACGTTATCTGCGGAGTAAAAATTGGCGAAAAAATAAGTAGAAGATAAATAGACGAATAATTAATATATGTATGTATTTACATACGTGTGCGCTTTTTCTTAATGTAGAATCGTTGATGAGATGGAAAAATGGCCAAACTGCTGCTTTCATTGCTAGCAGAGGCTAAAACAATTAGTTAAATAAAAGGTATACACTTATCCGGGTTATGTATACATATTTATTTCATTCAGCGAACAATTCTAATTAAAGAGATTGATTCTAATTAAAAATATGTATCCTGGTATTATGTCTTTAATTTATTATTTCACATTCTGCATAATGTTGAATAACATCACTGGAATTCTTTATGAGACATTAAATGCACTATTTCTGCATATTTTATCGTAGTATACGTACGGTCACCGGATTGCCGTCAGAATAGTTAATGTAAATCGGATGACATTACGGAAATGGAAATGACTCAATTCCACCTCCTTACTTATAATTTCAGTCATTATATTCTATTTTTACGTCAATCACGTTGTTTGAACTATTGGACAACGATGTCGTACGGGTTAAGAGCTACCGAACGCATCGCAATGCGATTATCGATGGATGATTCACTACAGTTGGAACGGTAAAATATTTATTTTATCCAGTTTGTCTTTTTTTTCCGTATCCTCTACATTTTCCGTCGTCTCCGTTGTTTCCACGCTCTCCACGTTCTTCACATTTTCCATCGTTTCCGTTTTCTCCGACTGCATTTCTTGCTTTCCGTTCGGCGTTTTCGATTTATTCCGAGACAAACCGGTGAACGAGACCCAAGAAGATTTCTTCGACGCGTTGTTGGCGGACCGTTTTCGTACGGACGATGGCCGACTGGCGGATCGACGATCCTTCGCAGTTTCCGATACCTTCGGAGCCTCGTTCTGGTTTTTATTATCCGGGAACATCCCTTGACTATTGGCTTGACCGTACGTAGGATAGTTGACGAGGTAAGGAGGCGGGATAACGGGTGGTTTATTCAAATGATCGTTTAAATAATACCCTTGGTAGGGGTGGGTATCGTTATGGGGAGTCCCGTGGTATGGATGTTGATTGGAAGGATGATGAGGCGGATGGTGAGGAGGATGATGAGGTGGATGGTGAGGAGGAGGATGATGAGGAGGATGGTGGGGATGATGGTGGGGATGATGATGAGGATGATGATGATGATGGTGTCGATGATACGGAAAATGTATATGAGGCATGTGAGGAATAAAATGATGCTCCCGAAAGCCCCGTACGATACTCTCTTGCATCTGTTTCCTCTTATTCCAAATGCGTTCGAAAATCCCAATGGAAACAGCTGTTATGAGACCGATGATCAATATCAAGAAGGCCGAGTAGACGTCCGCGAGTCTTGCACTGTTAAAGGTCGTTGGTGCCTTGCACTTTGGCATTTCCGGTAACATTCTCTCTGCTATTCTTCGAAGAACTCCGTGCTCTTGTATTCGAAGTACGCTACGATAGACGAGAGATTATCGATCGAGTCGACGGCTTAATTTTTAGCTAATCGTAAAACGCGTCCTACCTCAGATTAATAATCTTTTTGTACGGACAAGTATGGGCCATCGGTAGGGCGACGAGCGTGAAGGTTTGAGGCAAGGGAAGTTCCCTCAATGAACATCGTTCTTGTATAAAAGTCGTCCGAAGTGCACGACGAGCGAGAGTAGCGCTAACGAAAAATCCGTACCGACCCTGGACGGCCTTCATCAGTCCGGTCGTTGCAGCTAATCGAGATTCGCGATTGTTGAAGGCTTTTATGTAGAGTTGACGGAGATGGCTATCGTTGACGTTCTGCAACATTGTTTCGTCATGTAGAAAATGATAACAAAATGGATAGTTGGTAACTCGAAAAGCTCTTACTCGAATATACTCGTCGTCCGTGATGCTATATCCCAGTTTGAAATTATTGAACAAGAGATCGGTGATCGATTTTATCCCGCTGGCTTGCACCGATAGAATCGAAGTTATGAAACCGGCGTAAGCGTTGTAGGTAACCAGAGCGAACATCAGGCTGAAGAGCAGGAGAGTCTTCCCCGATGGACTTTTTGGTATCCACGGTGATCCTGAGAAGACATAAAATAAATGATTCATTCTAATAGACTTAACGAGTTTTTACAGAGGAAAGTGTGGAGACGGTACGAGCAGGGGGTAGTCAAACCTTGCATGCACATAATACTCATGCACCAAAGCGAAGCTTCACCGAGACCAACGTTCTTCTCTTCCTCGGGATGCAAAGTCTTTTTAGCGACATAAATGATCGTCCCCATCGCGAGTAGGATTAAAAAGTACGTCGCAGCGACGCAGCCGAGCAAGCGATCGTTGAATGGTTGCAGAAATATGTCCCTCATGGTACCTGTTTCCAAGGGATGATAATAAACGTTCCTCCTGTAATAGACTTGTTTTCTATAAACCGTTCCATAGAGTAAAACGAAGTATAAAAGTGACGAAAACCGACATGTATCGAATAAGAGGATGACTGAACGCCATATCTCCTAATCTTTCGTCGTTGATCGTAATGTATCCTAATCCAGCGTCAACCGTTCCGGCTACCACGTCGCCGAGAAGGTTACTCCAGACTTTGTTTGTCAGAGTACCGAGTTTATCGTGCGGCACCAGCTCCATACTGAAATATAAGAAAATAAACGATATTTTTTATTTTCGAAAAGATAATCATTGCAAAATACCTTGCATTCAGATCGTGCGTGACGGAACTAGCGAAATCCAAGAGCGGTGCGATATCGTTGACCTCCACCTCATCGATAATGTCTGTTTGCCCGTCGTTGGTTCCGTTTAATACGCCGAAAATAATCGGCCAACCCTTGAAATCCTTTCGCAATTTCACGCTGACGGGATCTTTCAGCAGGGCGAATCCCGGACACCAGGAGCCAAGGGAGTAAACGGCGAGACTGGAATTGTCGGTGTTACGAATTTTGTAAACGTGCAAGAAATGAAAGCACGTTATCCGGTTCTCGCGGTTGATTAGCTCCAAATTCGGTATTCTTTCGGGATTATGTCGATCAGGTAGGTTTCGAAAATCGTAAAGTTCTCCGTATTGTCGGAGGTTAAAACACGTCCTGAAATAAAGAAAGTTATCGTTATTCTTTTCATACGCTTTCAACGTCGTAAACAATTGAGTGGAATCATTAACTAATCCTTTTTGTATTAACCACTTAATGCACGGTCTCATGGGGGAACCTTCATATCGGGGAATGAAAGTGGTCGAGCGTGTTTTTATCGAATGAAGGAATATCCCAAAGGGATTCATCTCTATATACATAGAACTTTACTCACGACGATTAGCCTCGACTAGTTGTTAGGACCACGTAGCGATTTTTACTCTCTAACCTGTTCCAATATTTCAGCGTTAAATCCCACGTCTCGTTTGGCGAATTCGAAGCGGTCGCGACCACCACGTCACTGTCGATACCGATGTTGAGATCTTTGAGTACGCCATCGATCGTGGTATCCGTGTTTCTAGCCGTGATCATGAACCACGAGATATAGTAATTGAACAATAGTTTCTGCGAGGCCTGAGAAAGTAAGAGAGGGAAAGCCGATGATCGTGTTCCCTTCAAATTCATATAGTTAATAATAACGAATATATCATACCACTTGGAGTACGTTATCCGGCGAGGTCAAGTTCAGCCTATCTAAAAGTACTATGGATCCAATTCGATGCCGTCGTATGGCAAGAGCTTCCGGTATATTCGGATTCGTTGCCGATTGAATGGACACGCTGATTCCTTGGTCAGCGAGGCACGCCATCAAAGCTCTGGAGTATCTCAGGGCGCAGTCTGCGTGGAAAAGTGTCGAGGTTGATTATAGTATCGACCAGCTATCGACTAGCAGGTGTTATCTTACTCGTTAGAAAAAGTACCTTGGTAATCGGGAACAAGCGTTTAAAAAAAAGAAGATGGAAAAGAAGGGATCGAACGACATGTACATTTTCTATCCGACTGTACCGATGCCACATGGACGATTACAGGTATGCTCGAGTTTATGGAGAGTCGACATAATTTTGTTGGTTCGTTTTAAGTTACATTCAACTTAGTCACGAGTATGTGTGTCCATAACGTCTGAAGCTAATCGCAACGTCGGCGAATCGTTGGCATTTCACGCAGTGTAGGTAACATCGACTTTCCGGATGGGCAGCTCGTCATTCTAAACGTGAGTCTCCAAAACTTAATACAGTCTTATCTAAGTTTCGTTATCGCCCGGAAATGCCGAATCTCACGTACGACATTAAGACGCGATCGGTTTTGAGTATTTCATTATTTTCCGTACGATGCGTACAAAGTACAATGTAGATTTATCGCGGTGTCGTTACTTACTTTTTGGGCTGAGGTTATCGAAGAGCACTATCTGATCCCACGCTCTCCATTTAGCGTACTCGATCATCAATTGCAACGTTAACGGCGACGGCAGAACACAAGTATTCGCGAGAGCGACAGCGAGAGTCGAGAGTATTAAAAATGTTGCGTTCATTTTTCGTCCCTCTGCGGCACTCGGCGAAGATTTCGATCCTACAACGGGAATAATAATACAACCGAGTAATGGCGATGAAAATCTTACTTTTAGTAAAATCGTTTTCGCGTTACACACATACAACGCTGTTTCCTTCGTCCGTCATGTTGTCTGTCAAATTAATAATTTCGCTTAGCGTGAGGCGGTCTAAAATTAGAGATTCAACCAATAAGAAACTTCGACGATAATATCGCTCGAATTCGAAATCCCGAGAGAATTTTATCGAATTTGGGTTATTTTGCAAATCCGGAACGCTTTTATTATTAATTTGTTTTGTTAAGAGAGGAATTGCCCAGTCCAGTTTACTGTCAATACAAATATAACGATACGATGAAAGATAAGAATCTTTCGGTGACTAAAATAAGTAATTTGCAAATGTAATTTACTGCAACCGTGGGTATGAAAAATACGTAGTATATAAATATACAACTCCGTTGCATATAATATATATATAGCGGACTAGTTATATATTGGACCGAACTTTGCCTCGACATTTTATTGTGATTTACTTGTGCTTTACCGATACAAGAAATATCATTATACTGATAATGTTTGTAAGCATATCAAGGAATACAAAAATGCTCTTCAAAATATTTGAGTGTAAGATAGTAAAATCTGTCCAATCAAAACTGGGGCAAGTGTACGCGTACTCGACAAATTTGCAGACTTATGTTTTTTTTTAAATGAAGCCTCATTTAAAAAAAAAACTTTGTTCTATATTTTCGACTTAATTTTTCATATAGCATCACCCCCTTTCTGGCTGTACCCTGTATACATATATAACTTTGTGGCAATTGGTCTTCAAGCGGCCTTACCCACTTAAAAGGTTACTGCGTCGATCACGATGTAATCGTGGCCCGATAAGTCCTAGTCGCGAGCCTTCTCGTCCGATACCTTAAAAATAAAAATATGGAATTATGGTTTTATTGGAACAAGAAAAGTGTCACGTGTACGGTAAACAATTTTCTCTCGGACTTAAACTTAACTACCGGTTGCGTATCACCGAGTGAAACGTTGTCACTAAATGCGCGAGGTAGAAATGGAAATAAGATAGTCCTTCTGACTATACGAGTACTTTACTACTTCGACCGGTGGAGGAGGAGGAGAACGAAGACATACGTTCTCTACGTGCGCGAAGGGAATTTCTTCCCTTCCCGAGCTGGTAATGCGCACGTGAACCGTGTCAGAGGGCGATCGGCTAGAAACTGGGGATCATCTTGAAAAAAGTCGATTCGATTCCTCCGATCGCGTACGCGAACGTATGAGGCAGGAACGAGCCGACGAGATAGAGATCAAAAAACGCGTACCCTTTTCGCTCGAGTAAATTAATTGATTGAACGGTGTCTCTCTCTCCGTCGCCATTAATAGTCGCTCCCCCGGGACGAGGGAGATGGGAAAAAAGGGAAAGTAAAAATGTTAACGTCGCGTAACGAGCCTACGGGTGGGAAGCAAACTCGACCGTGATGTTTCTCGTATGCTCTCGAATTTTTCATGACAGAAATTGACGACCCTTTAAACGCACTCAATTATTTCCCATTTTTCTTATCGCTTTTACAGTCTTAACATCCAACAACACCAATATTTTTTTTTTACGTGTCCTCGACTCCGAGTCGAGTTTATTACTAAAAGTCGAAGGCTTCGTTCGTTACACAAACGAGAATCGTTTCGTTGTCGGTCGCGATGGTGTCCCTCGGTTGGAACATCATTAAAAGACGTAAGGGAAACGTGCTGAGTTGTCGCGTAACAATCGTCCGGAATTCTTTATTCGACGCGCATCAATTATAAAGAAACTCCTATTAGTGTGTTCGGTTGGATAGATCGCTCGATGATTTTGATTACCGATCGAAAAGAAAGTATCTTCGCTTTCTTTTATCAACGACGACGTTGCTGGCGGACACAACAGGTACCTGTGACCCGCACTGTGAAAATGTTATGATAGTTCCACTCTTCGCCGTAATTTTAGGCAGAGCGCGTTGAAATCAGTGGCATTTCTTTGGTTTCGTCGGTAATTTTCGGAGTACAGTTTGGCCCATAAGGATGAGAGATCTATCCATATATGTTGTCAGTGTCATGAGATTCGAAATCACCAACCTGTTTTTCGTGTAGCAGCACCATCCGTCGTGCCATCTTAATGCACGTTGCATTATCGATTTCATCTTATCCCGGAGAGTTTACTTCGTCGCAGCACCGTGCATGGCGGTAGCGGCGCTGCGGATCAATCGTTCCAACAAAAAGCGTGAGAAAGATAGAATATTAACCGGGTACGCATTGGGTAGTTATCACCCTTAAATTTTGATTGTTCCTCGGCCGAAAAGAAAAAGACAAAAAAGAAAAAAAGGATGGGTCGACTCGCGAACGTACTTTACAAGTGTTATTTCATCAAGATCGTGCGATTCTCGTGATTTTCAAAGAGAGAGTTGGAATACGCGAACAAGAAAGTCCTGTTTTGCGTGAGTAGGAAAAAGAAGAAGTGAAGAAGAAACGAGGGCTGAACCAGTACGTCCTGTTACTAGTTACTTTAAGGGTGACACGTTACGTCGCCGGTGCGTCCGTTCCCTCGAGGAGAATTTTTTCTTCGGAAGATTCCGGTGGAAGGGAAGGACGAAAGAACGAACGACCATTTCATTCATGATTCTTCGCGAAACGATCGGGAGTGCTCGCCCACATCGCCGAAACGTTCGCCGATACTCCAGTGCGTACTCTCGCACGTGGATCCCTCGAAACGGTAATTATTATCTCTCGGAGATCGTGTTCCTTCTTTATACGCTCGAGATTCTTTCAGACAAATTTCACGAGATTTATGAAGAAGAATGCTCCGGGTTGTGCCGTTCACTCGTCACTTTTCTTTCACTTGGCTAAACGTCCTATTACGCAGGATGCCTTTGGTAACTGGGACGGGCTGCGATTATTTTTATTATTATTAAATGTTAATGGAAAAGAATATTACTCGAAAAGTATAACTTGTCAATTTACCGAATTTTTTTACAAATGATTTTAATCGTCGTACGAAGTTTACTGCAGAAAAGTGCAGTTGCACTTTGTTTCTTTTTTTAGAAATCTTTTTTTGGCTTCGATCGATTTTCTTATGACCTGCCGTACCTAAGTTAAGTAAGCCCATTGAGATGGTTAAGGTCATTGAAAAGTGAGTGTTTCGTAAGATATTCAACGTGTTATATCTTACAAAGCTGTTTTATTAGAATACATATACATATCGTGTCGGGAATACGAACGAGAGAGACGGAGACAGAGAAGTAGACTCGGTTTCTCTTTATCGCCGCACCGTTCGATCCTTATTAGCCTAGGAATATTTAATTTTAACAGGACTACCGTACGAGTTTCATTAACATCTTCTACAGAGTTCAACGGAGTTCTTTCATGATACTTTTTCGAGTCAACGCGAAGAATTAAAGAAATCGGTGAAACGCGCTGAATTCCGAGTCGTTAATAATTGGGTTTCGCGGACATTTCGTAGTGATTTCTAATTCGAATTAGAATATCGATTTAAGGACGACGGACAATTCATACGTATACGCTATAGGATGCACGTAATGTCTTAAACTTTCTCCAGCAATTTGTACATCATTTGTAGTAGAAAATATTTAACCAATGCACATATTTAAAATTAAATATTTATCTCAATTACACGCACGCGATGAAACACGAGATACAAGGAAATCAGCGTTATTCAGAACTGATCGATATGTTATACGAGCACTTTTTATTAATTTTATCGAATATTATGTGTTTATGAATTCCTGTATACTTTCTGTTAAACATTATTGGTTATTTTTAAAACGATATTTAGCTTTTAGAAATATTCCAAATATTAATAACAATTACTATGATTTTATCATCTAAAGATATAAGAGAGGGGGGGGGAGAGGGAACATAAATCGATCGAAATTGGGCCGTAAAGTGGATAGAATTAACGGGAGGATCCAGGCTCCCACTTTTTCGAAGTAGAACACTTTCTTACTTAAATTCGGTACCGTTCCGACGGTGTCGGCACGTAGCATATAGGTCCAGCCGGATGAGAAGAGGCGCCTGGTGGGTACCGTTTTACAACCTTAATCGCCCGAGGATATTGAAACTTTCCTATCTCCTTTCTTTTGCTCTCAAACACGTTATCCTTTATTTCGAACTCACCAACCGTTCTATTTCTTTCTCTAGTTCCTTATCTAATGGTCTATCGATAAAAAAGATCGTACGGTCGAGCAACGTTTTCAAATTTTCTTATATTTTCTCGAGCAGACATGTTGCAATAAATTTGTAAGAAGTTATCATTTATAAAGGCGAGACCCGCTATCTTTTTGTGGCCTCTTTCGATTTTAGAACGCAAGGAAAAGCAACGTGCGATCCGTCGTGTTCGCGATTAGCAATTCCAACAGTTGAGAAAGGAGAAGGTGAATGAGATTTTAAAAGGGAGGGATTGAGAAGCGGAGAAAAAAGAGACGAGAAAGAAGAATGCTCGAGATACCAAGCGACACGAGTTGGGTCATTAGAATCGTAGATTATTCGAAAATTCTAAAGGACGTGCCGCGATAATTTTACGCTCGATCCAGACGTATGAGGTATAATGAGCAAGGTCCATGTCGAGGTATGTCTTTCACGCGATTTGTCGTTATTTTTCACAACGAGCGATGCGGTTAAATCGTCACAAAGTCTCGCGTGGAATTGCGTAATGGACCCAACGCGTTTGGACTTTTAAAATCGATACAATACACTCAATGTATTTCTCTCTTTCCTTTTTCTTAGGATAAGAAGATAAATTTCTTTAGACGTAGCTTACACTTATTTAAAAAAATTACTTTTGGAGTTACAAACGAGATGGGAAAAACAACGACGATATTTTTTCGGCTTCTCTTGTTTGTCCAAAAAATTAACAAAGGAATACATTGTACATTGCAGTATGATTTAAGCCGTTCAGAAGCCAACGTAATTGTGTCGATTTGTTGAAATTTTCTGATTTTTATGTAAATTTCAATCGAATATAATTTATTCCAAAACTTGGGAAAATTTTGAAAATTCGACTCAACCACATTGACTTCCGAACGATTCATTTATTCCTTATTCAATCGTTGTTATAAAGAAAGGGTAATGTCAAAGAGGGAAAGAAGCAACCTTGAACGAATCACGCTTAGTCCATGCTCGAAACCCGTAAAATTCAATATTGTCCTATGCAATGGAAGTTTATACACGGTAAATGTTTGAGAAGGGAGATACGTATAAAAAAAAGAAAAAAAAAATGAAGAAGAGGAAGGTAGGGCCCCGCTAAGAGTTTCTACACATCCTAGCGACACTTTCCTCGAGTAACGAATTACATGTCAGTCTTTTCTTCGTTGAAAAGCCGGCCGCGTTCGGGAGTGATCTCGCGCGAGAAAACCTTGACGCATCCTTTTTTTATTTCTTCTTCTTTCCTCTCTAAGGACACCGGCGACACGTTCGCGCCCTCCTTCGCTCTCTTCTTCTTAGAAACGATCGCGTACGAGCGTTCGCGTGCACGTATGTCTAAAAAGAGATAGAGACAAGCAGAGAGTGATCGTTTCTATTCTATTATTTATATTTATACTCGTTACAAATTGACTGGATTAAATTTAACGAAAATTCGAACGGTTGGGTGGGTGGCTTATTTTTAATACTAAACTTTCACCAAAATTATACCAACTAAATAAACTATTCGATTTTGGTGAAGCTTTGCAAAATAGCTACGTATGTCGTTAAGATGAGCTGTAAAAAATTTCGAATCATTAGCTTCATTGACTCCGAAATGGCAACCGTACAACGTAATTGCAAAATTTTACAGAGCGTAACAAGTTCGGTATTACAAAACTATCCGGATCATTCGTAGTAATCACGCTCGAGTCGATATAAAGTGAGCGGGTTAACGAGTTGTTCGATTCTTCTGTTAAATCAAAACGACAATGACTTCTCGTGTTCTTCGAATCTCTAGAGTATCTCTCCTGTTTTACAATTCGTCTAACTGTCATCGATCGCTTCCTTTCTATCTCTGAAAGTGTGTTACCTGGATGGTTTATCTGCAAACAATGATGTCGTAAATATACAACGAAGGAGTTAGATGTCCTTTTTTCGGCGGAAGGAGTAAAGAAGGATAAAAAACAGCGAGAGTAGAGCGTTCCGATGAATTCTAGCTCTGTAGGTCATTGGTTTTTTGTAATAACGGCATTAAATTATAATATTACATAATATAACATATAGTATATAATTATCTTTAGCTTGAGTCATCGCAGTAGAGATAATTAAGTTTGTAACGAAGAAAAAGGAGAAAAAGATTTTTAAGAAGACAATTTAATAGAAATACGTCAAAGGAGGAGTAGACAGTTCTCGCAATCGATATTTCTATATACTGTTACTCTATATTACTGTATTGTCGCAAGTCCTTCACCCATTGTTTAGATTTCATAAGTTACTTCTGAAAAATTCATCGTCCCCACGCTCGCTGGGTTCAAAGGGGGAAAATTATAATTTTTTAAATGAAAGCATAAAAGAAGTTTAATACCGCAATATCCGACTGGAAAATTGATATTATTGGGTCACGATTGATTAAAAGAAATGCAAATAACGAAACTATCGTGAGCGGAGTATCCGTCATCATCTTTTATCAAGTTATGGTGTCGTAGTCGTGGTCGTTTGGACACACGTTCGCGCGCACCTTTCCGGAGTGGTACAAAGCTGATAAGTGGGACATACTCTCGTGCATCTCGGTATTTCGTAGCAAACTCGCCATCAGGTCGGATCACCTGCTGTCCACCATCAAGAGTTGTACACGCTGTCGGTTAACCACCGTTCATTTTCTTCCGTCTTTACCATCTTCTTACTCGTGGTACAAAGTTGTCGTACGACATTTATTTTCGTGAGTTCGTGAATCTTCGAAAACGGTTATTTTTGCGACTGTAAAGTCGCAAGGAAAAGGTTCTCCACCTTGGATCAAGTCTTTGTAAGTTTTTTTTATTTAATTTTTCTTTACTTCTTTTATTATGTATTTTCCATGTCATCGGGAAAATGGTGCGCGCGATTCACGAGATTCTTCCCAGCGACCGGTTCTAAATCTTTTAACAATTTCGAAAGACAGAACGATTATGCTGTCCAAATCGTTTTCGGACTTTTTTAGTGATTTTTCCAAGTTTTACCAGCGGTACGATAGAATAGCAGTGAATTTTACTCGACGTTTGACGATGTTTGAATTTCGGAATTTTGTTTGATCGTGAAAATGAAACGAACGTAACACGTAACGAGGCAAGTTATTTGTAGACTATTGTTTATCGAGGGAGTCAGGAATGTCCACTTTCCAAAAATGACATTCGCACGACGAGTACTTCGTTTGCTAATGCTAATTTTTCTGCTGCTATGGTACATTTGCGTACGTCTTCCTTTTCCTTCTTGTTTCTTCTAAGAACGTATCGGTTGCTTATGACATAATAAATGAACCACTAATAAAATATAATAAAATTTACCAAAAACGTATTAACCATTCGAAATACGTAAAATGACCATGACACACGGTCAACACACGGACTTTGTTATTTATCGTAAACTATAATTTGCACATCATTACCTTCAGTGTTACGTCGACTAGTTGCTGTGTAATAACGTTTTTATAAACATTATGTATATAATCATTAATTACATTTATCAAAACGTCATGTTAACTTAATCTGAACGTTTTTATAAATGTAATATATATATATATA
>JAIFRP010004521.1:1380946-1405092 GCA_032403825.1 Odynerus spinipes
TATATATATATATTCTATTTTGAAAGACCGATCGGGTTATTCTCGGATTTTTGCGAGTTTACCAAATTTTGCGTGTCACCCCGACAATTTCGAGTGTCGATACGCATCTAGGCGACGCACGCATGTATATACATGTATATCTAATTCCTATAAGATATTTAGCGATAAACTCCTTCAAAATTACCTGCTGTCCTACGTATTTCAATAGATAAGATGAGATAGACAGAAAACGATATCACAATTCGAAAGAAGATTAGTCTGAGACGTATTGCCGTACGAAGAAGTCGCGGTAAGGGAATTACCGCGATCGGAAAGGTGAACATATTTCCTCGGTAAAGATGGTGGAAGAAAGGAAAATTTCGGAAAATGAGATTCGAGGTACGTTGTTCCGGATGCTGTTCTATTTTCCATCTCGTCGTTTTCATTTATGTCTCCTTATCGATTTCTTTCTATTACTTCGATTATACTCGCGATATCGTGTTGCTTAATTATAACGTCAGCGACTATGTTGACAAAATGATTACTATGTAGGACACTATCGATTTATTTATCATCGTTTAATATTATTTTAAATATCGCAATTTTCTTTTTCAATTTATATCATCAAAGTCATCGAACTCCATGGTGCTGTTTATTCATTCGGTATATTTAATTTGTTTATTCTTTCACTTTCTTTTTTTGTTATTTCAAAACCATCCAATCGAACAATCTCGTATTGTTTCGGGAAGTTATTATTAAATATCGTTCCCAGATTATTTACCAACTTTGTGTTTCGGAAATTCGATAAAATTATGCACTTAAACTCCGTCCGGCTTCGCGCCGATAGGTAAACAGGAAAAGGCTTATCGATACGAGATTCGATCCGATGAGACTACTTTTGGATAAACGATTCATTTAAAAGACGTCGAAACTTAATTACACCATGACCTAAATAGAAAGAATGAATTCCACGAGTGACATTGACATACACACACACACACACACAGACACACTCGTATACGCTGATTTCTATTAATCCACGCTTAACGCTATTGCGAAAGAAAGTACTCGAAGACGTCAAGTTCGATGTCCTCGCCACTGATCCATCATTTTGTCATCCTTTATTTCTAATTTATCTCTTTTAGATCATCCGGAGGGAGAGAGCGATGTCGAAGGAGTCAAAACCGTGAGTATATTAAACGAATTACATTGTAAGTCTAAGCTTGCGCAAATATTGAAGTTTGCACGTATGTACAACGAGGCTGCTTAAAATGTCGCGAAAGCGAGGAATCGATTATGCAATGAGACACCGCTCTAAAGGGTCGACGATCTCGATTCGGTTCAAGAATAGCAACTTTCTGATGCTTTTATAACAACGCCCGAAATATATGAGCATGTATGAATAACAAGAAGGTGAAATCGATCGACAAATAAAATAATTTCGCGCGAGAGCGAAGACACGTGTTTTATAATAATTACAAATGCTTTTTGTTCCTCGCGCGTGATTTTATCGCTAAAAGCTCGCTAATCGAACGATCGAGCGTGTAAACGAAAGAAAAGTATTCAGGTCGGTGATCGTTCGTAAAGATCGCGCGTAACATTCGACACGATTCGTGTCTCGTGACGCAGGTACATACGTACATACACAGGGATCGACCATGAATTCATCGGACGCTTCTTTACAATTTTATTACAACGCGCGTGTAAGGACAGGGATCATTTAACAGTCAAATCAATTTAGTATATAACGCGAACGGAATGTTAACGAGATTACGAGAGGATACTATATGGAAAAGATGATTTTTATAATAAATACATATATTATATTATACAAGAGATTATGAATTGAAATGTAGTAAAAGTATTGCACCTCTTTCGTGACATACATAAGAGAATACTTTTACGTGACGATTGTTTCCGACGGTAGCCAATCGTACCTGTTTGAAACGATGTCACCCGTCGATCTTGTTCTCTTTTCTTTTACCGTTTCGTCCGCCAGAAAATGTGTCATCGTCTCTATCTCTAATATAATCTCGTTTTTATCTCCATCGAAACGCGTTTAAGATACGACCGTGTAATTACACAAATATAATCTTTGCGCGTACACTTTTCACGATGTCTTTTTGACATTTTTAAATAAATACACGATAAATACATAACGATGCAAATGCGAATGCAAAAGGAAAAAGGTCCGAGCCGTGAGATAAATTGAAATAAATTCGAAATACGGGAATATAACTTTCTCTCTCTTTCTCCTTCGTTTATTCTTACGTAACGGATCACTAAAACAAGATAATGTCTTTATTACAACGAATCGAAAAGGCCGGACTTCTTCTCCCTCCACCCGTTCCCTTTTTATTTCAATGTATTTTTTTTTTTTTAATTCTTTTTACACACGTCGGTGAGAGAAAAACAGACGACGAGAGACAGTTTCCTGGTGGGTACGCACGTAAATGTTTTCCAACGAATCGATCATCGTCGTCGAGAGATCGAGAAAGGAAGCAAGGAACGAACGAACGCAGCTCGATGGTATTCGCGCGATCGCTACGATCTCCTTCGTCAGTGTCGAAGTAGAGCTGCCGGCGCGTACACGAGACGTAACGCGAGATCGAGGGAACGACAACGCGCGTGCGCTCGATCATTGACGATCTATCGTCGCGACGCGACGCGACGAAGGAGAAGTAGCGACGGTCTTGTTAAACGAAAGATAACGCGCGAAATTGATGCGAGTCGAGAGTGAAAGAATCGAAGACACGTGAGCCAGGACAAATCTGCGTCTATCACTCGCGTGCACGTGTAAAATGAATCGGGTCTCTGTGTGTGTGTGTATAGGTGTGAGTGAATAAACGAATACGTGTTATGTTAAGGTGTGCGTGGAATTATCGATTCGTCTCAACTTCGATCATCGGAATAAATCAATAAGAGATGAGTACCAAGAAGGTACGAATTTCCGAACCGTCCGATTTGTCTTTTCTGTATTTTTTTTTTTATTTTTTTTTATTTATCTTTTCGTGTTTTATCGAGATATAAAACATATGCGTTGCAGCTGCGAAGATTTACGCCGCGTCTTAATTACATATGGCACGGCAAAAAAATCTTTGTCACCGGACCGAATGACAGACACGACGATAAATAAATGAAATATATTCTAAGATCGTCATAGTCGATGATCTACGGTCAAGCGTACCTATTCCACAGTCGCGTCTAAATCGATAACGCGTGCTATGCGACAACTTCGTATTCGTCTACCGCATTGTTCGAAATCGAAACCAGTTTGTTTTTTGTCGCATCGCACGCTTGGAAAGCAACACCGACTTCGAGAAAGAAATCTTGAAAACTGATCGTCGCTCGGTCGCATCGGTTGGTTGGATTACGATGATTTTTCTTACTGTGCGACATCTAATTAGAACGGGATCGATCGATGAAAAACGAAGTTTTCTCCCACGATTATTCTCTATCTCTTCTCTTCTGTTTCCCCGTTCGTTGTTTTAACGAGTACTTCATTTTTTATAATCGCTGGTTATTAGACGAGCGTCGTTAAGTTTTTACAGTCGCATAAAGATAACGCGAAATGAAGTTATAAATAAAATACACGCATAGAACGAGAAGCCACGCGTCCTCGACGCGCTTACCAGTTGTATTACGTTTCTGGACCTTCTCCTTTCCGCTTTTATTTTATACTCGCGAACGATAGGTCGAATTGATCGAACCGAAGCGAGCGGTAGGATCGATCGAAGATCGCGCGAAGATTTAAATACGTTCTTCCTTTCGTCTTGTTCCATTTCGACGACTCGATTGTTGCTTCGTTACTATTTACAACTTACAATCGGTCAACGCAATAAAACATATAATTCTTTTTTACTGTGACTGGGTTCTACGACAAAACGAGTTTCACTTTCCAGGATTAGCGGTCATGGTAGACGAACTATCCATGAGCTACATTGTCTCGCGTGAAATCAATGACTGTGAGATTACGTCGGTTATTCCAGTTTTTTTTTTTTTTTTTTTTTTTTTTTTTTTTTTTTTTTACGTATAATCTACCGATTATTAGCGGAAATCCTGCATCGGTGTCTTGCGAAAGCGAACAAGTTAATTGCCGGCGAGTTACGCAATCGATGAGCAAAACCCGGGAGCATTTAATGATTATCAACACGCACATTTTATTTCTACGTTTTAGAGTCCTCCCGTTAGCGAGAGAAAAGATTATGCGAGTTGAGGGACGAGTTAGACGATAAATCGGTAGGGAAACCTTTTAGTTAATTAACCTGTTTCTTGGCGTTGCAGAATATGAAGTATCCGAAATCGGTATTCTTCATCATCAGCAATGAATTCTGCGAGAGATTCTCCTACTATGGAATGCGCAGTAAGTTCGACGATTTCGATGCGAGAGAATTTCTATTGTGGCTGGAATTCCACTTTACGATACGTCGTTATACTTTCACTTTCAGCGGTCCTGACATTGTATCTACGAGATATTCTAAATTATGAAGAGACTACAACCACCGTCATATATCACGTCTTCACGATGTTCGTCTACTTCTTCCCGTTGCTCGGAGCCATCCTAGCGGATTCTTTACTTGGAAAATTTCGCACGATATTTTACCTTAGCATAATCTATGCCATAGGACAGCTCCTGTTGGCCCTGAGTGCCGCACCGCCGTTACAAATCCCGGGAAGGTTAAAACATTTGCGATATATATGTTTGTCTAACTAATTGTAAGTAGATTCTTTTAGAACGTTTTAAAAATCTTGAGATTGCGGAGATGAAAAGAAATCAACGTTCGATAAATATGAAGTATATCGGTTCTAAAAGAATTTACTCGGTTTCGAAAGTCATACAATCGTCGTTTCGATTAATTGAAATTTCCAACAAATTGCAGGGAGTTTTCGCTGCTAGGTTTGCTCCTGATAGCTCTCGGCTCGGGCGGTATAAAGCCTTGCGTCGCGGCGTTCGGTGGTGATCAATTTATTTTGCCGCAACAGGAGCAACAATTGTCTACCTTTTTCTCCGTCTTTTATTTCTCGATCAATTCAGGCTCCTTGATATCCAGTTTCCTCACGCCGATACTACGAAGCAGCGTGACTTGCTTCGGCGATAAAACTTGTTACTCGCTGTCCTTTCTAGTACCCGCCATCCTGATGACGATCTCGATAGGTAAGACGCAATGAAGTATCGAATTTTTCCGATGAAAAGAAAATAATCAAACAAGAGATCTTCAACGCGGGCTTTTCTTTCCAGTGATATTCGCGCTTGGTAAACCTTTGTACAGAATAACCCAACCCTCGGGCAATGTCGTAGTGGATGTTTCCAAGTGCGTTTGCGTAAGTCACATAAACCATAATCAATTAAATATCTACAGCATTCCTCCTCGAGTTAACGTTGGCCTTATCCAGAAATGTCGATAAACGCGTATCACGCGAGAGGAAATGTGCATACCTTTATGAAATGATCACCGATGAGCGATTCAACGAAAAAAAAAAAACTAAATCTTTTAGTACGCGATCAAGGAGAAAATACGATCGAAGAAGAAGATGGATCACTGGCTGGATTACTCGACGGATAAGTATGGCCGGAAGCTGGTCAATGACATCAAAGATACCTTGCAAGTTTTGAAGCTGTTCCTTCCTTTGCCAATATTTTGGGCCCTCTTCGATCAGCAAGGATCGAGATGGACGCTTCAAGCGGCGAGAATGAACGGAGAAATTGGTAGCTTCACTATACAACCCGACCAGATGCAAGTCTTCAATCCGTTGTTGGTGGTCATTTTCATTCCGATCTTCGAGACCTGCATCTATCCGATCTGTTCGAAGATTCGTTTACTCAACACACCGTTAAAGAAATTAACCATCGGTGGTTTATTAGCGGCATTGTCCTTTGTTATATCCGCTATCGTTGAGCTACAACTCGAGGTGAGGAAGAGTTTATGCGATTTTCAACCATCCAATTATTATTCCTTTGATGTTATTCCCAAGATGATTATTTGTAGAAAACGTATCCGGTATTACCCACGACTGGAATGTCGCAAATACGAATTTTTAATACTATGGACTGCACGATACCGATCACGATCGAAAATGAGAAGTCCATTATCAAGGGTCTTGATATGTGGGAAAAGATGAACGTCGAAGTCAATCGCTCCGTTATTTTGAAGTACTCGCTTGATATGACAGACTGTTATGAGAACGGCTTCGCCACTATCAGAGGAGACAGTGGTAAATCGTAGTTTGGGAATCTTAGCTGTATATTAAGTAAGGAAGGAATGCGAGACATTAATAATAATAATGAGTTTCTAACTTGCATAGGTGATATGAACGTAACAGAGGCAGAGGCGGTGTCCTGGGCTATTACGCCAGCTGGAATGAAGTATAGTTATATCGATAACGTGAGCAAACCAAAGGCAGGCCTCCCACTTGTTCGTAGTCTTGTTCGCTTGTCACCGGTGTTAGGGAACTCTACTTTGTACATCAAAGAAGATTCAAAGATAGCCGAAAAAATCGAGCTATATGCGAATGAATTCGGTGCCTCGAAATTGTACGAACTGAAATCAGATAGATATGATATTTATTTGGATGAGAAGCTATTGAAAGAAAACGTTAATTTCCAATTGGGTGGTGTATATACCATACTTGGTTACGATATGCCAAAAGCCGATAAAAGTGCGATATCGATTATCACTGTGACACCTCCCAATTCAATGCACTTAATGTGGTTGCTACCGCAATACATTGTTATTACCATGGCGGAAGTCCTATTTTCGGTAACTGGATTAGAATTTGCATTCACGCAATCACCTCCGAGCATGAAGTCCTTGTTGCAATCGTGCTGGTTGCTTACAGTAGCCTTTGGCAATCTTATCGTAGTTATAATCGCGGAGGTGTCGTTCTTCGATAGACAGGTGAGTTATTCAAGAATCTGCTAAGTACAAATTAGATGACTTTAAACATTTGAAAAGATTAATGGTAGTCAAAGCGATCGATGATGTTTAGTTATATTGATTACTTCAAAACGTGTGTTCCAGGTCTACGAGTTCTTCCTTTTCGCGGGTCTGATGTTTCTATTTATGATAGCGTTTAGTGTAATGACACTATTTTATAAATATGTGGATGTACCTGACCAAACCGAGGAGGAAATTGTGCTGGAGGGAAAAGACGGAACTGTTAATCCATCTTACAAGGACGACGAAAAATGAGAAATATTAATGGATCCTAAAGATACGACAGTTCTTATTTTGTTTTCAACTTGCTGTTGAATGATAAAATGTATCAGGTAGAAGATAACGAAATCTTCGACGCAAACGTTATTATGCCGAACGCCCTAATGAGCGTAAGAAATACATCGATAATAGCGGCAATCCTATTAACGGTTACACGAGAACCTGTATGCGTGTACAAAGGACGTAAAAGTGAAATTTTGGAATTATATAAAAGATCACGAAAGAGTTACATATAATATATTTATTTTTGCAAGCTCGAATAAATTTTTCAAATTTATCGGAGCAACAAAATATGTATCGGAGATCTTAATACGTACCTAATGTGCATTACCAAGAAAATACTCTGTGTCTTTTAGTTTTTTCAAGTGAATATAAATATTTGCAACTGTACTTCCTCTTAAACAAATTCGACTATCCTCTGTGAAGGATTTTTCTTTTTCTTTTATAGAATTTTATGTATTCGTGTTACTCTTTATGGTACTTTCTTGTCAAGTTATCCCATATTTAATAGCTCATATCTCAACGGTGCTCCATAGCACTCGTCTTAATGGCATTTAATTATATACACATCTGGCGTTTTTTCTAGTTCAGTTGTAATCGCAACTGCACCAAATAGCATAATTTACACTTGTTTTTTTTTATAAAGAGTAACATGATATTCTATTAGAGTAACTGTAGCGTAATCGATATCATTGTTTCATTATAATAGAATTTTTGCATAGATTATTGCTCTTTACACAAACATAAGTAATCTAGTTCGTTAATGGGCTATACCTCATAGTTATATTTTTTAAAATTATATAGAAGTTAACATTTGTATCATATAGGCAACTTCTTTGACAAATGTACATATGTCTATATATGAGATTATGACAATTTAATATGATTCTAAGAGAGGAGATGATTATTCGTCATTTCTCTACAGATTTGCTGACTATACATATGTATATCATATATATATATATATATCCACTCCAGTAATTTCATATATATATCTAATGTCTAGTGAGATTCATATTTTTGACAAATTATTTTAGAACCATCAATTTTTAAATTATAATTTCTACAATAAATAATATGTGAAACATGCAAAATACACATTCGCCTAGTAAACAATTCTATTTAGCTTTTTTCATTTAGAGCAAGCAAATAATTACGCATATGTAATACTATAATAAAGTTTTCTGATAAAGCATAAATCTTCTGTAACTTTATTTATTGTTGAGCCAACTTTCTACGCGGCCGTCTTTTTTCCCATGAAAGCAACGGTCCAATGCCACTCTAAAAATTTTTGAAGATTATACATATAAATATTAACGTAATAAAGAGCGAACAGTAATTTTATAAATTCTAAAAATATTACCGGGTTTGCAGGAATGTTTGAAGAATTTTTGACAAGTGCTTTGCGTGCTGTTCCATATACGAAAGAAGCCAAATGTAAAGTACCATTTACCAGTTTTTCTGGCAAAATGTGAACAGGTTCTGCAGTTCCTGAAATTGAATTAGCAGCAGTGTCCTCGATTTCATGCCTACCACCATTCTTAGCATTACTTTCCTCTCTTGACACTTTTTTCTCTGGGTTTTTATTAGTAAAATCTTTTTTTATTTGTTCGTGTATCTTGTTTTCTTTTGAATTTGTAAGTTTGTTCGGATCGGACAGACTATGTTTCGAGTAATCATGACTGGTACTGGTATTTGTCTCCCTTATGTCATAAACACCGTTATCATTAATCAAAGTAGTATGCGAATGGAAGCTTTGAGTTAAATCGTTCAAATCTGTTTGGGATTCAATGTTGCGTTCTGTTGCTGAATAATCTGAATAAATCGCATTTGTAGGTTCTGTCGTCATGTAGCTAGTATGAGAATTGTTTACATTAATTTTCGTATTTCTACTTTCAAGATCAAAATCTGTATGCAGTAAATCTATTTTCTCATGCGTTGGAATCAATGTACTTTCTATAAGTTTATTACAAATTTTATTTGTAAACTCTTTTACATCACTATTTGTATATTTATTTGAAACATCGAATGGACGTCCAGAGCATATTTTTTTATTCTCACAAGCAGAATACTCTTCTCCGTCTGATTTGTGAGTAATAGAAATATTTAAATTATCATTTGCCACAGAAGTAGGTATATTTGTGCTGGTAGTAAAATGATCTTCTTCGATGCAAATCGATGAAGACAGCGAAGATAACATTTCAGGAAGTACCTCAAAACTCTGAGTATCCTTGGTATTTTCATTACTCCTGTTTTTATAAAAAATATTTCGTAACTTTTCACGTAACGGTACTTTGTCTTTCATATAACATGTATTATTTTCAGAATCTATCGGTTTTGAAATCATTTCGAATTCGTTACAGAACTCTTCACCATTGCTTATGTAGGAATGTATACTAATATTCTCTGTGTCGGATCCACAACAGCAAGTTTTACTTTCAAAATGTTTCTTATCTAACATCTGATGTTCGGTGATAGAACAGTTCATTCTAAATTCACTTTCATTTGCCATATTGGATAAATTTGGTTCGGTATATAAATTTTCTTTCGAAGATGGTTGCAAACTAAGAAAATCTGGTAACACAGAATCATGGCCATTTACAGTTTTATTTTCGGTAATAATATCATTAAATTCATAAATATTATTTATTTTGTGTGGAAATACCGAAGTGTTGTACGTTCTATTGTAATTTCCGTTTTCTCTGTTATCGTCATCTTCGCTGTTATATTCAAGCTTTTGTTTCAATTTTTTCTCTTTTTTCTTTTCAGTTTTTACTATGCTTTTATGCTGTCTTCTTTGATCCATAAGTAAATTCTTTCTTTCATGATTACATTTTGATCTGTGCTTACAGACTTGATTTTCACACTGAGTTGAAATTTTATGTTGTGTGTGCATTGATGATTTCATAGAACACTCGTTCAAATTTTCCATTACATTAGCCATTATTTTATCTGAAACCTCTGTTATTATATCCTTCTTTAACTGTAAGGAAAAGTATATAAAATATATTATTTATTATACAAATTTTTTTAAAAGCAATATCGACACTAAGCAAGTGTCGAAGCTTTTTGTATTTACCTGTTTCATATACCGTACAAACCATATTGGTGGAGCATTATTAACAAAATCCTGGCTATTTATGTCAGAAGGTATTATACTCTCTAATTTTATATTAGCAACTTCTTTTGTAAGAATCTTTGAATACGATGTAGTTAAATCTCCGTGTGAAGTAGAAGCATCTTCCTTATTATTTAATAGATCATTATTACTTTCTCCAAAATTAAATATTCCATTAGAACATCGCACGTCGTTGTGTTCTTTTACTTTGGCCGTATTTTCATTCAATGCAGAAGTTTTAAATAAATTAGCAATGCCTGTAGATAAGCCTTCTTCATCATCAGCAATTGGAATTTTATCTTTGTTACAGATCATACTATCGCCCTGGTTCTTTGTAGAGTCGATTAACAATAAAACTCCTCTACTACGTTTAGAGTACTTTTTAGCAAGCTAAAACCATGAACTTTTTATTAAATCATATTTATTTAACATGTTTCTATAATCTTATTAATAAATATGAATGTTATGTATTATTTTAGTTAATAGAAGTTTTATTATTTCCATAGTATACATAAAACTATATAAACATACCTTCCATAATTCTAAAAATTCAGTCTCTGTTTCAACCACGTGTAGCTTATTCTTGTTGTCCATGTAAGAAATATTACTATTTGGATGTATCGCAAAGAAAAACGTCTGTAACAAAAATTTAGGAAAACGCATACTTTAGCGAAACAAATTAATCAACCTTAAAAATATTATTCAACGATAAGACGTCACTTACCAAGTATTCTCTAAATAATCTGAGATCAAACACCGTTTGTTTCGACGGGAATGAAAAATCATATTTATGCGTGCCATTATTCTCATACGAGAGCCGTCCATTTTTAATATCTTTATACAGCAAATTTGCATACGAATCACGGACTACACAAAAGATATCTTTGTTGTTGGTGCTTTTCGACGTAGACACTTTATTCCTTAGTACGAAGAACGTACAATCGTCTTTTTTCAGGTAAGCGGAGTTTGTACTAATTATGGGAACCCTTTTCATCGTATCCAGGAATTTACCAAATTCAATAACAAATCAAATCACTCCAAAACATAAGGTCACGAAGGAAAACAGTAAAAATTAACCGTTTACACAGTACATCCAGATAATCAGTCAATAATCATTCTAACAGTAATATCAAATTAAACGTCACAGCTAACGAACAATCACACAATGCAACTGTTATTCACGCCACCGAACCGTCTTTCTTCGAACTGCAACGAAATTGACCTTGGCTTTATCCTGATCTCTATGTACATTTGCTTTTAAATTTTTAACAAAATAAAATGGTCAAAGCTTCTGTCATGCTTCTATTTATCAAAACTAACTGATTTTATTTTTGTACATCTTCGTCCCATTAAATGTATGCAATTCAACTTGGCAGCTTTACCATATCCACTAGTCAAAACATCTAACCACTGAATACATATCTATGAATAGACTTTTCATCCTTATAGACCTAACTGTAATCCGAAAATTACCGACGGGACCAATGAAATTCCAGTGATTTCAACGCACTCTGCCTAAAATTACGGCGACGTGTGGAACTATCATACGATTTTTACAGTGCGGGTCAACAGTTCAGGGTTCAACAGTGCAAATGTTATTCATAGCATCATATGAACCGCAGTTGCAGAACCGAAAATTTATTAATTTTAAGACTTTGTATACTTACGTGTCAGCTGGAGATGTCGACGCTTCCAAGAACTGTGACGTATTGAATACCTGTTAGTTTACGACCCCTATTCAAGGGTGAGCGCGTGCCTGTTTAGTTTATCCCCACGCCATGCTATAATCAATGTTAAAGTAAATACGATTAAAATTGTAATACAATTTTATATTACTACATTTTAAAATACGTACTCGAGTATTCTTCTATGACGATTTCAGAAAAATCAAGCGGCAATTAAATGTTTATATTAATTGCTGCGTAGTGTAGGACTAGAAATTATATTACGATTATTTAATACTGTAGAATATATCGATTCTGTAATATAAATCCATGGCATGTAGCTGCTAATGTCCTCGCGAAAAGATGTCCGTTGTATTATATTGTAAGAAAATATATTACGTTATTTAGAAGTAATAATTTAAATAATTAGATATTGTTTAGAATAGAAGAGATGTTTAACTCGACTAAGTATGTAGAAGCAGGAAATGACGCTGGATCGATATAATTATCGTTTGTATCCAGGGGCTTTGACTATTTTCATCTGCGAACGAGATTCTGCAATTAAACAATTTGTTAAATTATAAAATAATTATTTTGTGTTTCTAAATTTATAAAATTTATAATAATAACTCGTATCATATTATAAGATGATTATAATATGCTAGTGTATGGTGTATATTATAGTGAAATGTATTATATTATGACAAAATAATAATTCAAATGATTAGATATGGTCTAGGATAGAAGAGGTGTTAACTCAAGCAAGTTCAAAGGTGTAATGACGCGACATCGATGCCCCCACCATCAACTATTATATTCAGAGATCTCGAGTAGCCCCCACTCCGACCACTCTATGGCCCGCTTCTCCCCACTCCTCCCCACTCTCAATAAGTCTCAATAACCATCCAACTTTTCCAATTTCTGTAACAATTACAATAAATTTTACAATAAAAACTTATATTATAGTTATGAGGTGATTATGTTCATACCTCATGCTCTTCTGATACTTTTTCGATATTCGAGACCTTACAATATTACATGTTATCTACGCACGAGTTCGTCAACGATACTTACCCATTGACGAACTTCTCCGAAGATATACATTACCGGCGCGAAAATTCATTGACTGACTATCAAGTAGATACATTAAAATTTTAAAAAATCATTGACTAATGATTATTTCAACCATGTATGGTTGTATATATAGACAAATACAACCAACAATTATACAGGCTTCATAGAGCACATTCTTCGCCACAGTACGCTATTTTATTTTCAATTGTAACGAAGATGCATAAGATGCACTCGTGATCAGTGCGAATCGAAGTCGGCTCGTGTAAACGATTCCATTTGCGATAAGTTGTGCGAAATCTATGAAAAAACGAGTGCGTGTCTTTGGATGCGTTCGAAGTGAGTGGGAGAGTCGGCTAGTTGGGCGAATGAGCAGAAAGTGGGAGAGAGAGAGAGAGAAAGAGAGATAGAGATGGGTAGAGAAGGAGATAGAGCGTGCAAGAGAGGCGGAGAGAGAGAACGAAGAGGAACCGAAAGAAGGGAGTTCCAGTCAGTCTGTCCGTACGAGGCCGTTCGTCGAGCAGACTTCTCTCACTCTTTCGCCCTCCTCTTAGAGCGAACCGTCGTCGAGTGGCTGCTCGTGGTGGAAGCCACATGTCGTCGGTGGTGCAGCTGCTACCGACACCCTGTCGATCGATCGTCAGTCCACCGTCGTCGCCGGTATAGATCGCGATCGCGCGCGTAAGCGGTGTCTTCGAATTCTTCATTTCTGTCAAACTTTTTTTGTTTTTTGTTTGTTTGTTTGTTTGTTGTTTGTTTTCCTTCTCCTTTTAATA
Organism: Odynerus spinipes; assembly: GCA_032403825.1. Classification (NCBI taxonomy): domain Eukaryota; kingdom Metazoa; phylum Arthropoda; class Insecta; order Hymenoptera; family Vespidae; genus Odynerus; species Odynerus spinipes. The sequence continues at coordinate 1,394,769 of JAIFRP010004521.1, forward strand.
TCATCCGTTCTTCTCGACGCATGTATATGCGCGTATACGTATGAGAGTGATCGAAAACGAAGCGAAGCAGGAGGAGGTGGTGTGAAGGAAAAAAAAAAGTGAAGGAGTAATTTTCAATCGAACGAGAGAAGAAACTCTTCGAGGACGACGATGTCGTCGAGAATCCTTTTGGGTTTCCTCGTCAGCCTGCTCGTCGTCGTTACCACGCCACCGTGCACCATCGAAGCTTTCAACGTCGAGACAAAACATTATGCGATTTATCGCCAGGATGCAAACTCTATGTTCGGCTTCTCCGTTTCGACATATCGTGACAAATACGGTCGAGGATGGTGAGTGAACGCTTACTTTTCATTTTCTCACGCTTATAGCCGTTCCTATTTTTCGAATTCTCGCGCGGTTTCACGCGCGCACGCTCGTACTCCTCTCCCATTCGCTGGCTACTTTCGAACGATTTCCCGCTACGAGTTTTATCTTTCGATGCAAGGAAGGAAATCGATAAATCGAATATCGCCAGGACTAAACATCGTCGGAAACGTCAAACTTTTTTTTTTACGATTCAACAGGATATCGGTAAGGAAGAAAGCGTTACGCGGAATAATTGCCCAAGTTAAAAAGTCTAAGTCTGACTCACGATTCACGCGTATTCGACAATTTGGCTTCGGGCCGTACGCTGAATCAATGTCACGCTTCCGAGAAAGAGCATGAGTTTTGCTTCATCGTTTTCCACCGCGATTGACTCATAGGTATTCTCGAAGTCGTCGTAATATTTTTCCGCTGATACGCGAGATTTCGTCACGCGTGTATCCTCGCGTGGTTTTTAATAGCTTCGAGAATCGATATCACTTTTCTCGCTGATATGCTTTTTTCCCTTCTCGTTGTCTCGCTCTCCTTTCATTCGAACGATCAACGATCGAGCGATAGAGTTAACTTCTCGGGACATCGTAAAATCTTTTTTATCACCCTCCTTCCAAAGTAATTCTTACGTTTTTTACTCTTACCCCGTACTGCTCGTTCACTCGGGGGTATACAATAGTCTCCCTGTTCATCGGACGTCACATCGTATAATTTGTTCTCTTATTTTCGAAAGCTCGAAATTCAACGAGGGATACATTGCCCGTCTCTTCTCGTTCGTTTCGTGTCATTTTTAGAAACGTCCTCTCCGCGACTTATTCGTCCGGCTCGGCGTTTCATTTTCGAGATAAAAAAACTCTCATCTCCGAGTCGTCATATCTCCGCTCTCGTCCAGATAGATTCTCGTTTGATCGTAATTTTTATTTATTATATCGTATACTTAACATTTTTCTTTCGCGTCGGGACCATTCGTTTTAAACGCGTCGAAGTCATATCGATATATTATTTTTTTCTCCGTTTTTTGTTTCTCTCTCCCCCCTCTCTCCCTCCCGAGGCGTCGGTCCACCGAGACTCGAATCTCGCGTGACTCACGCTCGCGACGAGCCACGAATAAACGTTTCTACTCCGGCTCTACTCCCGCGGCGACGTCGAATATAAATAATACTGGCGGATCGGTGAAACGCGACTAGCACCGAACGATTACGTCGATGGCGCCGTGCAAAAGTTAGCTCAGCGATACACCTTCGTTATTCTGCATCTCTATATGCCAACTATGTCATCGTTGTGTTCCTTGTGTCAAATTATACGCGCCATAGTCATAGTTATACACGTGCAATTGGAAATAAAAAACTTTAGTTCGGACATACGTTTTTTTTTAATCAATGATCATCTACGATATTTTTTCTTTTTAAATATTACAAAATATTGTAACTTTAGTACCTACTAATGCTATTAATTAAAAGAGCTTTGTAAATTTTTTGCAAAAGAGAAAACTATCTCTTCCGGTTAATTTTCGATTATTTGCATCATAATTTAATCTAAGACAAACGAGGAAACAATCGCAACGAGGAGTCACGCGAGACAAAATTCTCATCTACGTGCAGGAAGTCCGGATTACGCGAGTTGGTTCAAAGAAGATGAAACCTCGTGGGCACTTATATTTAGGCCAGTTCCTGTAGGAGCTTTACGAGCGTTCGTCCTCGTTAATCTTACGTGTAAAGAAAGAGACCGAGAAAGATAGAGAAAGACAGACAAAGAGAGAGAGAGAGAGAGAGAGAGAGAGAGAGAGGGGAACGACGAAGCCCCCCCTCGAAATAGAATTTAATTGCACGATATTTATAATCGAGCTTCTCCTCTTCGATGCGCGAGATATCTTTGCGCGCCTTATGGCAAATGGAAACGAGAAATTCGATCCGATTCACGATGCACCCTACGCGTTTTCCAATTTTTTTTTCCATAACATCCATGTAGGTGCATAAATGGAATAGGACTGGATCGTGTAATTGTATCCGCGATTTTTTTTTTTTTTATAAAAATGAGAACGGAGACCGACCGCTCGCAAGATAACCGTAGTAACGTTCGTTCGACGATGAGAAGAGGGCCACTCTGATACAGGATGTTAGGTCATCGCTGGGACGATGATGATCACGTGGGTGGTTCATCGCTCTCGCGTTTGTCGCTCCTCTTAATACCTTCGCGTAATCTTCCCGTTCGATCTGCTGTTCCTACGATGTTCCCTTAGAATGAGATAGATAAGTAGATAGATAGATAGATAGAGAGAGAGAGAGAAAGAGAGAGAGAGAGAGAGAGAGAGAGAAAGGTATACGAAGCTGTTCTTTCTACTATAATCATCGTCTCACCCTTGGCCCGTACCTTCGATTTTGAATTTCGAGGAAGCTAAGCGGAATTAGATCCGAACCCCCCGCAGTGCATTCTCATGCATACGTTTGCGGATGCGATCTAATCTTCGAGCCAGCCAGTAGTCTCCTTTGCTTTCCAAGATATCTCTACCATCCGCGTATTCGTAGTACGTATCCCTTTCGAAGAGCCAGCAGACATTTTACTCGTGTCTTCTCTCGCCTTATCGAAACCTCCCCGCGATCGTTGAACCTTGCACGAAATTATTTCAATTTTTACAAGGAAATGTAAATTTCGTACGATAATCGTGGAAAAAGGCACATAATTTTAATATTCGATTAATTTCCGGTGACGCGTCGGACGTTACGTTTCGTACGTGAACGTTTCAAAAGAGATTCTTACCCGAATAGAGGATGAGATAAGAAATATTAGTGGGTACGACGATTCTTACGAATCGTTTGACTCACCAACGACACACAGCTGGTAGCCTTAAAAAGACTGCTCGAGGTGATGTCGAGGTCCCGATCGAGAGGTGACGCGTTTGTTACCGGTGATGCTGTGTTACTCGATGATTCCTTTGCTTCCTGTACTCGTCGGCGCTTGAAATATTTTCTGTGTTTCGAGATACGCTAAAAATCGATGTATCTTTTAACAACAGAACGCACGACTGTTTCTTTGCAGCATTATAAATCGTTGCTAGCTTTAAAGCGTCTTAAATCATTATGAACTCTATTCCTTATTGTTCGTATCGGTCGACAGATTACAAATCGTGACGCGACGTTGGCATGAGAAGAACACCGAGAACGTTTCGTATTAATAATACGTTCCGCTAATGAGCGAAAAGTGATTCTCCTTTGTGAGGGAGGCTGTTGTTAACGCTTTTTCGCTGATATTCTGGGAAGCGTGCCTCCGCTATCGGTGCTCGCTTCCACGAAGATAAGAATGCTCCGCGCTTCAAAACGGAGATTCCACTCGGAATTCTCTTTCGCGTATTTCTCTTTATCTCTTTCGTCCGTCCAACGTTTTCTATTTCGTCTACGATTCGGTAAATATTTCATCCTTTTATATCTTATTTTTTATTTTTTTATTTACGATCGAGCATTCGGTAGCAGCGTCGATTCGTTCACGACGATTTTATTCTTTATTACGAGAAGATAGTAACTCAAAAAATTCGAGTCGGTAACGTTCAACGCTCTTTCCATGTAGCAAACGGAGCGTGTCTACAGGAAGCGAGGATTCAATTTCCTCGATGTTTCCGGTCAGAGAAACGAAACGAACGTCGATCGTTGTCGGTCGTGTGGCTTTTTTATTTTTCGATTTTTTTTCAATGTTTATCGAAATTATCTAGATCTAGAATCTAGAGCGAAAATTCAAAGCATTTTCTTCCGAGCGCTCTTTCCGATCCGTTTCTTCGCGGGAGCTCGTCAAGTGACGATAATCGAAGTTGCTTAGACTAGTTCCCAAGGACGAACAATCGCTATGACTTTTACAGCGCGTCATACATCTTCGCGGTGCGACCACGTCGTCGTAAATGCACTTTGTAAACGCGTTTCGCGTAGGCACAGTGATAACGTAGAATTCGACACGAGAATTTAACGAATATAATATTCTGAAACTTTGTTAATCGAAAAGAGGAAGAGAGCTAAAAATAGTAGATGAAATTACAAAATATTGAATGAGATACAACGAAATACAAGGAAATAAAACGAGTTAGTTACGAAGTGAGACAAAGAGAGTGAAAAATGGGAGGGGAAGGAAGAGAACGATGCTGTAGGAAAGTAATGAAGATCGCGTGAGGCACGTGCTCGAAGCTCTGCTTATGTCATTATCCCGAACGAACGGGAGAGTCAGCAGCCTCGGGCATCTTACCTTTAGAACGCGTTAACGCGCGTGAGCACGCGATGAAAAAAGAACTCGAGCCCACCCGGTCTCACTACCAAAACGTGATAAGTCCAATAGAATTAACGATTACCGGCCCTTCGTTTCTCTACCGCTACTTAGAAAACAAATTAAAGAAGATCGCTCCTTGCCCTTAGAAATTTTGATTTCTCTTCTTTTTTTATTTCTTTTTATCGTCGAAGTTTGTCCTCTCGGGTATTTAAAAAGGAACGAAGCTTCTCCATTCAATTACCATGAAATTTTTATCACAGCGATGAATCAGGCGGACGATCAGACGTCAGGGAATCAACGTGAAAGTCATCGAGTTAAAGATTCGTGTCTGTAAAAGGACCAGCACTCGAGATTCTCTCTTCTATGGACCAATTGACGCTTCTCAAGAAAAATTCCACCTTCGGTTATTCCAATCGATTCGTTTGTACTTTCACAATTTCTAATCCGGCGCTCTGGGTCCTCTCCTTTCCACTCCGGTCGTTTTATTTCAATCGATAGAAGACGAGAGTGGAAACGAGTTCGACGCTCCTCTTGGTTGCTGCGATGCGATAATATCTCGAGACTGGTAACTCGAAAGACTTTGTCGTAATGTTTCTTATCAAGTATCAGTTCCGACAAAACGAAGCGCCACCGACAACCTTCGTGGTAACTCGCATCGACAGCGGAGTATCGCGTGTCAAGCTCGCATCGTGCTACCAAATGACTCGTGATAAACTCGAAAGCATGATCATGAGTAGGTACTTACACGTGGGTACACGTGTAAACGCGTGAATCTATCGAGCGTTTTGTTCGCGATCGGACAATTGAATGCGTATCATCGATATCGGTTTTCGTTCTTCCGTAAACAAATTGGAAGTATCTAAAAAAAGTTATTTATAACACATAGATGTTATATATAAATGAAAAGAATCGAATTTGACCGTAAAGTTAGAAATAATTATGAAGAAGACTAATTAGTATGAATAATCGTTAAAAATTTGTACAACAACGTAAATTACGTATCGATTACTATTGTTAACAATTTAAGATCGATATTACGATATTACGACGAAAATCTAAAAAAGTCACTCGACGAACGAACGGTATCCCTTTAGTGTTTCTGTTCACCATATGGATAGTTTCGTTAGCTGCATGTCAGTTCATCGAAATGACATTGTTACCAGGAGGACCTTGCCCCGACACATGTTTCTACTTCCGCGGAGGAGATCGCACAGGGTCGAGGTATGGCGTACAACCTACACACGGAAAAGCATTTTACGAGCCTCCTACCGAAGATTTATAGTTCCTCTTAGGAACGAAGGGCAGAGAAAGAGAGAGAGAAAGAGAGAGAGAGAAAGGGATGGGCGTCGCGCACGTTTATCTTAATTTTCTTGCACTCGATGCACTCTCGCAAGTCGAGACGTTTCGATAAATCGAAAATAAACGGGAGAGGACGAAAGATCATCGATGGCTTACGCAATATCGTCGTCGCGATCATCGATAATGGACGAACGTGAACGGGTCACTGTGTCACGAGGCAACGCAACTGATTTGCTCCGGCTCGTTAATTAATCCGGTTAAATCAATCTAATTAATACGTTTATCGCGACCTACTTCCTTCCTCGAAGTTGATACGCGACGATCGTGCCGCGATCGTCTCGACGAACCTCGATGCAAAATTATCGAGTCCGGTCGTTCCGAAAAGTCACGTGTCGAAGAATTTTTTGCCGATCGATCGATCGATCGCAACGTTCCAACGAAGGACGTGGACACAGCTGTGTTCGATGCGAACACGAACTGAGACGAAAATGCGTCTGACGTCAGCTATAATGCTCGCCGCGAAATACCGTGGGTTTGTTAAAACTTTCGCAAGGCGTGGTGCCCACATGGTCAACGACGGCGATCGTTTCACGCGGGAATCTTTCCAAACGTGTCGGGAAAAGTCAAATCGGTGATCCACGTGTGTTGGGAAGTCATCTGTTCGGTCATCCGCGTTCCCTCAGGTATACAATATCATCTGGTGGCCAGGACTGCGCTACGAGTTTTCTCTTTCTGAAAAACACCGTCGATTGCTTTACATCGTTGAGCATGAAACGTTTCTTTTGACAGGCAATATACTTCAAACGGAAAAATGCCGGCTTACGTATTGGAAATAACATTCCCATTTCAGACGTGGTCTGTAAATTATAAAAAAAAAACAATCTTTGACGCGTTCGTCATATACGGTTACCAAATCTCTCTCTCTCTCTCTCTCTCTCTCTCTTTCTTTTATTTTTTTTTCCTTTTAATTTCCCTCCAATAAAAAAAGAGAATTACACGCGAAACGTGGATAGATATATATCGACGATGAAATGCAGGTATTCGCGGTACGTCGGGTATCCTTTCGGTCGACGCAAACATTGTATTTTATGGATGCAATACATTACGATACCTGTCTTGCCTATTTTGCGGCTCGACAGATTGGAGACATCGATAGTGAAATTGTGAAGGAGTAGCAGCACGCGGGGATCGTGTTACTCGCGCGCGTGTACACGCGAGTGTCTCGATTCGACTATACGCACAATTTCTCGGCCCGTCCCTTTCGATCCGCACGCGTGTTACTCTACCGTAATACCGACTTCGCTGGTGGACGCGTGCGCGAGAACGATTTTCTTCACAGTGAAAGCCGATTTTGCCCGTGTGCGTTCGTGAGAAGGTGCTCCTTATAAAGTAGCGGAGACTCGAGACGTCGATATACGCCTCCGTTCGCGCGAGCGCGTTACGTCATCGACCGATTGCGCGCGAGAGCGCGGAGCCTGCGTCTCCTCCTCCTCTTTTCTAGCTTACAGCCTTACGGGGTACTCGCCAAATCATTTTCCAAGGCGCCGATCGGTAATACATGACCACGATATGCTATTAACCTACCGTAACGTAGAAATCTTTCTACTTAGCATCGTCCTGAATTCTTTCCCAATGAGACGGAGGTATGAGAGAGAGAGAGAGAGAGAGAGAGAGAGAGAGAGAGAGAGAGAGAGTATGGAAGCATGTAGGTACGCGTGTGTAGTATTTACATATGACGAAAACGATAAAAATAATGTAAAGGTTATACCGATAAAAATGGTATTTTGATGTTTGATCTGTCCCACCCGTACGAATTTATCAGGCTGTAAGTATACGTGCGTGTGTGTGTGTGTGTAGATAATTTTTATGGCAAGCGATAATCCCCGGCGGTCGATTCATAAATCGCAATGTGTAAGTATGTAGGTACTTATATATATATATGTATGAACGAATTCTCAAGAGATTAAAGAACGCTTTTCCACGAAGAAAGAATCAAACGGACATTAGCATTATCGTCCGTGTCTCTCGCGAGGACGTTATCTCGCGTAACAGTATATCGCGATAAATTAGACTGACTCCTAGATAGGGCTGCGGGATATGCAAAATGCTCTCGACGGTGGAGAACCGACAAAATTTCGCGTAGATAACGAGAATACGTTATTGCATTAGGTTCTCTCTTTCTCTCTGCGTATCCGCATTAGATTTACTTCGTGTACCTACTCTGGAGGAGTAGCTAACAATAAAGTTTTAGTCCCGCAGCGAGTACCGTCGGACCGGAAGGCGTATCTACCTGGTTTTAAATTTCCCAGCACGCACCCGGGAGCTTCATTACCATATACGCGTTCTTCGGAGAGAAAAAGAGAGAAAGAGAGGAGTAGTAGCTGGGAGTTCGCTGAACCCCCATGGTTTAATCGAAAGATTTCGCTCCAAAAATCTTGCCTATCCGCATCTCCGATCGGCACTTCGCGCTCTCGAGATCTCGACCCATCGATAGATACTACAATTTAACGGCCAATAGAATCTCGGATTCAATGGCGACTCCTACAATTTGTTCGTCCCTTTTTCTGTGATCATTTTTTATTTGTTTTACCCACGTCTAGTGGGAAATCGTAATTTTTTAATAATAATAAGAGTGATTTTACGTTCGGAGGAATATCATACGAAGAATGGAATATATCGGCGGAATGGTAAGGGTCCTCGACGGAGAAAGGCAATTCGCGGTGGTGAATACTAAACGCTTGATTTTTCGTGGTGGGTTACGCGAACGTGACACTTTTCATGCTCCCGACGAAAAAGGCTTCCCTTCGGAAAGGACGTAAACTGTTACGTGATTTCCGTTCCGAAAGTAGAAGTCTGAATCATAATTGACATCCTTTAACAGCCCTTTATCGAGGTGTAATCGAAGTGCCGGAAATTCTTTCTTTTTCTTCTCACCTCGTGAATTTGATAGCATAGGTATGGTAAAAAATCATATTTGTTAATGATATTCTGAAAATAATGGATATTGAGAAAGTTTTACAAAAAAACACATTGTGAAAGGTCTCTCTCTCTCTCTCTCTCTCTCTCTCTGTTTCTGTTTCTCTGTATTTCTTTCTTTTTCTGGAGAAAGATCAAAGCACGAGATTCTACGGGAAAGAGCGAAGACAGCGGTTCGGCATTGAGCAATTCGCCAAGAATGGTTTCCCCGTGCGACGTCGGATGGAGCCGTCCGATTTTGCCAAATACGGGATTACAAATGCGCTTCTGTCCGGCGGGTAGCCGCGATATAAGTCAATACACCAAGTAGCTTCTCGTAGCCGCCGCCATCGCGCGAATAAAAGACCCGGCGATATTTATTTCCCAATGGACGACATCGCGATAACGCTTGATTTACGCGGGACGACAAATCGCTGTCTAATTCGCGATCTTTGAGCTTTGCGGCGAGAGAGAGAGAGAGAGAAAAAGAGAGAGTAGAGTAGAGTAGTATATTTATTACATCATTTGGGCTATAGCCCCTACAGATGACAGATACAGTAATAATATGCAATATAAATCAAACAAAATGAAATACAGTGGTAAAGCGCAAGTACAAAGAAAAAAGAAAATAATAATACAATAGTAAAGAAAAATGAAAGATGAAAAAGTTGAGAGAGAGAGAGAGAGAGAGAGAGAGGGAGAGAGAACGAGAGATGAAAGTACAAATTCATGTCTCTGGAAAAAAAATGTGTCCCCTTATCTTCATTTGTTCCTATTTACTTTCTCTCTTTGCTTCTACATGGAATTACTCGCTTGCGTCGTTTTAGCGACGATTTTTTATCTCGTCGCATTTACATACTGTTATTCCGAACGTGACGCGTCAAGATGCGTACGCGATAATAGCACTCACCGAAAATCATGCGCGTAGGTGAATCAAGCGACGGCAAATTCCTGTTATCGTCTACATCCAAGACTAATATAGAATATAACAACGTCGATGTGAACGCACGTTTACAGTACTTTGATTCATTCAAGGATAAAACCGTGACCACAGACTAAACACGCTCATACAATTCGCGTTATCTCGGTGACGTAGTGGGGAAAAATACTCGATTCTTACCATATTTGGTGACGAATGCACGAAATAATTCAATATTTGATCGATCATTTTCTTTTCTCTTCTCTTTCGTATTCCAACGAGTAATGTTATTTTTCGAAATCGAGTACACAACGCCGAGCCATGTTTCACGCCTACCATCTTCCGTCGAGCGAACGCGTTTCGACTCAAAGCCTGTCTCGAAAGTCGAAATAACGTTTTTTTTTTGGTTTTTTTTTATTGGCACTCCACTCGTCTAGGTTAAACTCAAGCGATCGAGTCTGTGATTCTCGTCGGCGACCGGTTCGCTCGTGTGTACAACATATGTAGGTACGTTCTCGCGGTATACGTCATATATCGGTGACTGTGGTTCTT